>JARPMJ010004600.1:0-2500 GCA_033366665.1 Phoxinus dragarum
TAACTGTAGTTGTAAATGAAATTCCCCGTTCACGTCGCGACACACACACACACAGCGGTTCTGTCCTCTGGCAAAGCTTTCATATCGAGCAGACCGTCTAGAAAGCGCATCGATGAAGAAAGGACGTTTTCTACCTTGAAGGACCAGATTCCACTTCAACATCACACAGTTAAACACACACACTGTATTCAAACCTGAAGTGTGAGTTATGAAGGCTAAAACACAGGGTTTACAGCACTCGAGCTCACGCTGTTCAGAGGTTTAGAAGAGGCTGATAAACACAACATTAGTGTTTACAGATATATGTTTATGCATTTATATATGGATATAAGTGTGTATTTGCATGCATTTATATGTATATGGGTATTAGGTATGTATGTATGCATAGGGATGTATATGAGTATTTATCGTATGCGTATCTGTGCATGAATGGAAGTCGTTTATTTCGTATATTTACTATTTTAGTCCATATTTACGTAATAACTTTTTTAAATAATATATTGAATGTTTTTGGTTGGACTAGGGGTTGAGTGGCATTGTTCGGTTCGATATGTAACGTGAGAGTATTGAGTGTGTGTGTGTGTGTGTGTGTGTGTGTGTGTGTGTGTGTGTGTGGGGAAGGGAACAGGAGGTGTTTTTGAATTTGTTCCGTTAAGTAGGTCATTGTATGGTATTTTGTAATTGATATAAATTCTGATTATTGATTGATTGATTGATTGTATTGCCTATTTTTGTCATGTGTGTTGTCTCGATTTTATGTTGCTGCACCTTATTAACACCTTATTTTCCCCTCGGGGATTAATAAAGGAAGTCTAGTCTAAGTCTAAGTTTAAGTCTAAGACACCATGTCCTAACCAGACGCGATGCGATTCCAGCGACAAATAATGTGTCTGTCCACACTAGACGCGACGCGTAAAAATAAATCAAAACCCACAGCCAATCAGAACAGCGTGTGGGCGGAGTCTCGCGGCGAGTGCACAGCCAATCAGAACAGCGTGTGGGCGGAGTCTCGCGGCGAGTGCACAGCCAATCAGAACAGCACTAAATTATATTGTGAAGTCACATGACACGCTTTTAACATTAAATAAAGCACATAAACAGTGTCTGAGATTAGTTGTTCCAGCGCGACGTCGTTTCTAAAATAGAGTCGTCGTTGCGGCCAGGACAAAACTAATGGTGCGTTCACACCGGATGCGAATCAGGTCAGGCGCGAGTGATTTCAATGTTAAGTCAATGCAAAGACGCGTTACGCGCGTAAATTATTAATTTTTTTTTTGCCGCCCGAGTTGAAATATCTGAACTTCTACGTCAATTCGCGCCGCGTTAACCAATCAGGAGCCTGCTTGCTTCACGTGACATAGCATAACAAACTCCTGCTCGAAGTCACTCATTCAAAATGGAGGAGAAACTAATTTTAGCTGTGAGGATCACCCGGAATTATATGACTCAAGTTCATACTTTTATAGAGACAGGAACAAAAAGGACTTCGCCTGGAAGAAGATAAGTGAGGAGATTGTACAACCTGGTAAGTTGTAAGATATACAAATTTCACTTTTGTGTCACGTTATTGACCTACTAACTCGCTAGCAAGCTGCCGTGCTTCTAGTTTACAACTATTTAAATGATCTATCAACATCAGACATCTTGTAAAAAGATGGCCGCCAACGGGTTTCGAAACTTTTGCCTCTGACGCGCGTAAATTCCGCTTCAAATGTATGTTTTTATGCTATTCGCATCCGGTGTGAACGCACAGTCAGTCTAAGTCTAAGTCTAAGTTTAAGTTTAAGTTTAAGTTTAAGTTTAAGTCTAAGTCTAAGTCTAAGTCTAAGTCTAAGTCTAAGTCTAAGTCTAACTGTGACTCAGGGCTGGAATCCATCGTTTGCAACATGTTTTCACCCGTTGCATCATCTTCATTTGAACTTTAATGAGACTCGGCTGGTGTTTTGTGTCTGGAGCGAGTGGTAAATCCATGCAAATGTTTCTTTCCTGAACACACCAGGATTTCCTGCACTGGGGAATCAACAGAAGTCAGAAAACGTCTGCGGGGCCAATCAAAAGAGTTTTAAATTGCAAATATCAAATTGATAAAAAGCTGAGGCGGGGGAGCAGATGGAAACTCGTGCGCTGACACTCAGTGTCGGAGAGCAGCTGCGGTGCGCACGGCACACGCATAACCGATGAGATGTTTGGGAAAGCAAGCGCTTTAATAAAACCTGTAAAAAACATAAAAGAAGAGTCACGGCGCTGCTTACATTGTAAATGTGCAAATCCAGCCATGCAAAACTAACAAATTACACCCAAAGGTCAATAATGTGTCCATTAGTTCTTCACATTGAACAGCCATCAGCTTTTATTAAAGGGACAGTTCAGATTATTTACTCAAGCTCAAGTCTGTTTTAATGTTCAACACAAAAGGACATTATACAAATATTTTTTTTGGTGTTAAGGAAGATTTGTTGAGACTTAAAATGAGTTTTTGTCTATATATATTATAGTTAAG
>JARPMJ010004600.1:7500-12500 GCA_033366665.1 Phoxinus dragarum
TGCTAAATAACAGCTAATAAACTGCTAAATAACTGTTAAATAACAGCTAATAAACTGCTAAATAACTGTTAAATAACAGCTAATAAACTGCTAAATAACAGCTAATAAACTGCTAAATAACTGTTAAATAACAGCTAATAAACTGCTAAATAACAGCTAATAAACTGTTAAATAACAGCTAATAAACTGCTAAATAACAGCTAATAAACTGCTAAATAACAGCTAATAAACTGTTAAATAACAGCTAATAAACTGTTAAATAACAGCTAATAAACTGCTAAATAACAGCTAATAAACTGCTAAATAACAGCTAATAAACTGCTAAATAACAGCTAATAAACTGCTAAATAACAGCTAATAAACTGCTAAATAACTGTTAAATAACAGCTAATAAACTGCTAAATAACTGTTAAATAACAGCTAATAAACTGCTAAATAACAGCTAATAAACTGCTAAATAACTGTTAAATAACAGCTAATAAACTGCTAAATAACTGTTAAATAACAGCTAATAAACTGCTAAATAACTGTTAAATAACAGCTAATAAACTGCTAAATAACAGCTAATAAACTGCTAAATAACTGTTAAATAACAGTCAAGTCAAGTCAAGTCAAGAATATTTGTATAGCGCTTTTCACAATACAGATTGTATCAAAGCAGCTTCACAGTATTAAATTAAAATAATAATAAAACGTCCATGTTTGGTAATGCTAATCAATAGTAATATTGATTGATTCATTAAATTGAATATCCCCAACTGAGCAAGCCAAAGGCAACAGTGGCAAGGAAACGAAAAACTCCATCAGGTGACCTAATGGTGACCTAAAACTCCATCAGGTGACCTAATGGAGAAAAAAAAAACCTTGGGAGAACCCAGGCTCAGTCGGGGGCCAGTTCTCCTCTGGCGGTTATGAACTAGAGGCCGGATTTAACTGTAAGATTAACATTTATATGAATGCCTGGTTAAAGAGATGCGTCTTTAATCTAGTTTTGAACTGGGGAGAGCGACTCTGAGCAACGAACAGTATCAGGAAGGCTATTCCAGAGTTTTGGAGCTAAATGTGAGAATGCTCTCCCTCCTTTGGTGGACTTAGATATCCTAGGTATAACCAAAAGCCTCGAATTTAGCGATCTTAAAGAGCGCGATGGATTATAGGGCGATAGAAGATCCGTTAAATAAACTGGAGCTAAGCCGTTTAGGGCTTTATAAGTCAGTAACAATACCTTATAATTAATACGGAACTTTATAGGTAACCAATGTAGTGATGATAAGATCGGTGTTATATGATCATATTTTCTTGATCTGGTAAGAACTCTAGCGGCTGCATTTTGGACTAACTGTAGCTTGTTTACTGAGGATGCAGGACAACCAGCTAATAAAGCATTACAGTAATCTAGTCTCGAGGTCATGAATGCATGAACTAACTTTTCTGCATCAGAGACTGATAGCATATTACGTAGCTTAGCAATGTTTCTAAGGTGGAAAAATGCCGTTTTTGTAACATATGAAATATGATTTTTAAAAGACAGGTCGCAGTCTAGTATGACACCCAGGTCTTTTACTGTAGAGGATAAAGTAGCAGGACATCCTACTATGTTAAAGTTGTATTGTGAGAGGTTTTGTGGGCGGTTTTTTGAACCGATGAGTAGTACCTCCGTCTTGTCTGGATTTAATAGAAGAAAATTACGCGTCATCCAATCTTTTATATCTTTAACACACTCTGTCAATTTTGATAATTTAGCGTTTTCATCCGGCCGTGATGAAATATATAATTGAGTGTCATCAGCATAACAATGGAAACTAATTCCATGTTTCCTTATAATATTTCCAAGTGGCAGCATATATATTGAGAATAATAGAGGGCCTAACACAGATCCCTGCGGCACTCCATAGTTTACTGAAGTTATGATCGATTTTTTTCCATTTAAATAGACAAAATGGTAGCGGTCAGATAAGTATGATCTAAACCAGCTTAATGCTTGTCCTTGAACGCCAGTATAATTTTGTAGTCGATCTAAGAGTATTGTGTGATCTATAGTATCGAACGCAGCACTAAGATCAAGTAAAACTAGTATTGAGATACAGCCTTGGTCCGAAGCTAAAAGTAAATCATTAGTGATTTTAACGAGCACAGTTTCAGTGCTATGGTGCGGCCTGAATCCAGACTGAAACTTTTCATAGATGTCATTTTCTTGCAAAAAAGAGCACAGTTGAGCGGACACAACTTTTTCTAATATTTTAGACATAAATGGAAGATTTGAAATGGGTCTATAATTTGCTAGATTATGTGGGTCTAATTGTGGTTTCTTAATAAGAGGTTTTATAACTGCCAGTTTAAATGTTTTTGGAACGTGACCTAAAGATAGAGACGAGTTAATAATATTGAGAAGAGGCTCTTCCACTACAGGTAACACTTCTTTCAGTAGTTTAGTTGGTATAGGATCTAATAAGCACGTTGTTGTTTTAGATGAAGTGATAAGTTTATTTAGCTCTTTTTGTTCTATAGTTGTAAAGCGCTGTAATTGTTCTTGCGGGGTGATAATTGAGGCTGATTTATAAGGCGCGATTGAAGATTGAGTGTTTACAATTGTGGTTCTGATGCTTTCTATTTTCTCAGTGAAGAAGTTCATGAAATCATTACTGCTAAACTGTAACGGGATATTTTGGTCAGGTGACGTTTGTTTATTTATTAGTCTAGCCACGGTGGTAAATAAAAATCTTGGATTATTTTGGTTATTTTCTATTAGTTTGCGGAGATGCTCAGCCCTTGCCGCTTTTAGGGCCTTTTTATAACGTGACATACTGTCTTTCCACGCGATTCTAAAGACCTCTAAATTAGTTTGTTTCCATTTACGCTCTAATTTACGGGTTTCTCTCTTTAGAACATGCGTAGTATTGTTGTACCATGGTGCTTTACTTTTCTCTCTGACCTTTTTTTAATCTAATGGGTGCAACAATATCCAATGTTCTAGAGAGAATGGTGCTCATAGTGCTAGTTACTTCCTCTAATTCGTCTGTTTGTTTGGGTTCAGGCAGTAACTGAGACAAATCAGATAAGCAATTTGAGAAATTATCTATGGTGGATGGAAGGATTGTTCTGCCTGGTCGGTAACGCGGCGCAGTATGACATAGTACTGTAGTCCGTAATATACAAGTTACCAGGAAGTGGTCACTGACACCATCACTTTGTGGAATGATATCTATATCGGTTGGATCGGTTCCGTATGATATAATTAAATCGAGTGTATGATTAAGACGATGAGTTGGTCCGGTGACGTTTTGCTTGACCCCAAAGGAGTTTAATAAATCTGTAAACGCAGCCCCTAACGCATCATTTGTGTTATCAACGTGTATGTTGAAATCTCCAACAATTAATGCTTTATCGACGTTGACCAATAGATCTGAGAGAAAATCTGCAAACTCTTTTAGGAAATCAGCGTAGGGCCCTGGCGGTCTATATACGGTAGCCAAGGCTAGAGATAATAGGGATTTTTTCCTTACATCTAAGAGCGTAACATTTAATACAAGTACTTCAAACGAATTAAATTTGTCACCTGTTTTCTGAGTAACATTAAGAATATCTCTATAGATTGTTGCAACACCGCCGCCACGACCAATCAGACGGGGCTCATGCTTATAACAGTATCCTGGTGGAGTGGACTCATTTAGACCGAAATAGTCATTTGGTTTAAGCCAGGTTTCAGTAAGGCAAAGTACATCGATGCTATTATCTGTGACTATTTCATTTACAATAGCTGCTTTAGGTGTGAGTGATCTAATGTTCAGAAGACCTAGCTTTAGAAATTGTTTTTGTTCACTAATAGCGAGATTTTCTGTTTTAATAACAATTAGATTTTTCCTAGATCCTACAGTAGATTTATTATTTGATCTCACTAAACGAGGAATAGACACAGTTTCTATTAAATGTTCTACACTAGTATTTATATCAATTAATTTGGTGCAGCAGAGACTGTGATTTGGATTTTTGGTAACTAGTCAAACGGTCTTTAACGTCTTGGAGATGTTATCCGACAGAAGATCCGCTCCATTTCTACTTGGGTGTAAGCCATCAGCGCGGAAGAGCCTAGGACGCTCCCAAAATAGATTCCAATTATTTATAAAGAGCAGTTTCTGCTCATTGCACCATGACATTAACCATTCATTTAGCGCGAATAATCTACTGAACTTCTCATGCCCTTGTCGATACGTGGGAAGCGGCCCAGACACGATGATCGTTATTTCAGGCGATGCGGTGCGTACCGTCTCGATTAGGTTCCTATAATCCTTTTCAAAACCTCCGTCTGCCGCAGCCTGACGTCGTTCGCTCCTGCGTGCAAGACGACAGCTCCGACGCGCTCGTCACCGTTCAAGATCTCGGGTACTCGCGCAGCGATATCAGAAACACGGTCATCAGGAAAACAGTGGCTACGCACCTTACTTTTACAGCTAATAAACTGCTAAATAACTGTTAAATAACAGCTAATAAACTGCTAAATAACAGCTAATAAACTGCTAAATAACTGTTAAATAACAGCTAATAAACTGCTAAATAACAGCTAATAAACTGCTAAATAACAGCTAATAAACTGCTAAATAACTGTTAAATAACAGCTAATAAACTGCTAAATAACTGTTAAATAACAGCTAATAAACTGCTAAATAACTGTTAAATAACAGCTAATAAACTGCTAAATAACAGCTAATAAACTGCTAAATAACAGCTAATAAACTGCTAAATAACAGCTAATAAACTGCTAAATAACAGCTAATAAACTGCTAAATAACAGCTAATAAACTGCTAAATAACAGCTAATAAACTGTTAAATAACAGCTAATAAACTGTTAAATAACAGCTAATAAACTGCTAAATAACAGCTAATAAACTGCTAAATAACAGCTAATAAAATGCTAAATAACAGCTAATAAACTGCTAAATAACAGCTAATAAACTGCTAAATAACAGCTAATAAACTGCTAAATAACTGTTAAATAACAGCT
>JARPMJ010004600.1:17500-27500 GCA_033366665.1 Phoxinus dragarum
CACAACATCACTCTGTTTGGCTAATTACAAATGGACAGCTTGTTGTTACGGTCAGCCTTTTCAAACATTAACCAACACTCGAAAAAATCTTGGGTTATTTTTTCTATCCAAATCCTTTTGGGTAATTTTTTGGGGTTATTTTTCAGTGTTTGAGTAGTTTTGTGTAACCCAGATCTTGGGTCAGATGTCACAACCCAGTGTTTGGGTAGTTTTTGTGTAACCCAGATCCTGGGTCAGACTTAACAACCCAGTGATTGGGTAGTTTTCTTGTGTAACCCAGATCCTGGGTCAGACGTAACAACCCAGTGTTTGGGTAGTTTTCTTGTGTAACCCAGATCCTGGGTCAGACTTAACAACCCAGTGTTTGGGTAGTTTTTGTGTAACCCAGATCCTGGGTCAGAAGTAACAACCCAGTGTTTGGGTAGTTTTCTTGTGTAACCCAGATCCTGGGTCAGACGTAACAACCCAGTGTTTGGGTAGTTTTCTTGTGTAACCCAGATCCTGGGACAGACTTAACAACCCAGTGATTGGGTAGTTTTCTTGTGTAACCCAGATCCTGGGTCAGACTTAACAACCCAGTGATTGGGTAGTTTTCTTGTGTAACCCAGATCCTGGGTCAGACGTAACAACCCAGTGTTTAAATAGTTTTCTTGTGTAACCCAGATCTTGGGTCAGACGTAACAACCCAGTGTTTGGGTAGTTTTTGTGTAACCCAGATCCTGGGTCAGACTTAACAACCCAGTGATTGGGTAGTTTTCTTGTGTAACCCAGATCCTGGGTCAGACGTAACAACCCAGTGTTTGGGTAGTTTTCTTGTGTAACCCAGATCCTGGGTCAGACTTAACAACCCAGTGTTTGGGTAGTTTTTGTGTAACCCAGATCCTGGGTCAGAAGTAACAACCCAGTGTTTGGGTAGTTTTCTTGTGTAACCCAGATCCTGGGTCAGACGTAACAACCCAGTGATTGGGTAGTTTTCTTGTGTAACCCAGATCCTGGGTCAGACTTAACAACCCAGTGTTTGGGTAGTTTTTGTGTAA
Source organism: Phoxinus dragarum (assembly GCA_033366665.1). Taxonomy (NCBI): domain Eukaryota; kingdom Metazoa; phylum Chordata; class Actinopteri; order Cypriniformes; family Leuciscidae; genus Phoxinus; species Phoxinus dragarum. Next base: position 18,538 of record JARPMJ010004600.1, read on the forward strand.
CCCAGATCCTGGGTCAGAAGTAACAACCCAGTGTTTGGGTAGTTTTCTTGTGTAACCCAGATCCTGGGTCAGACGTAACAACCCAGTGTTTGGGTAGTTTTCTTGTGTAACCCAGATCCTGGGACAGACTTAACAACCCAGTGATTGGGTAGTTTTCTTGTGTAACCCAGATCCTGGGTCAGACTTAACAACCCAGTGATTGGGTAGTTTTTCTTGTGTAACCCAGATCCTGGGTCAGACGTAACAACCCAGTGTTTAAATAGTTTTCTTGTGTAACCCAGATCTTGGGTCAGACGTAACAACCCAGTGTTTAAATAGTTTTCTTGTGTAACCCAGATCTTGGTCAGACGTAACAACCCAGTGTTTGGGTAGTTTTCTTGTGTAACCCAGATCCTGGGTCAGACGTAACAACCCAGTGTTTGGATAGTTTTCTTGTGTAACCCAGATCCTGGGTCAGACATAACAACCCAGTGTTTGGGTAGTTTTCTTGTGTAACCCAGATCCTGGGTCAGACGTAACAACCCAGTGTTTGGGTAGTTTTCTTGTGTAACCCAGATCTTGGGTCAGACGTAACAACCCAGTGTTTGGGTAGTTTTTTGGGGTTATTTTTTCAGTGTTTGAGTAGTTTTGTGTTACACAGATCCTGGGTCAGACGTAACAACCCAGTGTTTGGGTAGTTTTTGTGTAACCCAGATCCTGGGTCAGACGTAACAACCCAGTGTTTGGGTAGTGTTATTGTGTAACCCAGATCCAGGGTCAGACGTAACAACCCAGTGTTTGGGTAGTTTTTGTGTAACCCAGATCTTGGGTCAGACGTAACAACCCAGTGTTTGGGTAGTGTTATTGTGTAACCCAGATCCAGGGTCAGACGTAACAACCCAGTGTTTGGGTAGTTTTTGTGTAACCCAGATCCTGGGTCAGACGTAACAACCCAGTGTTTGGACAGTTTTTTGTGTAACCCAGATCCTGGGTCAGACGTAACAACCCAGTGTTTGGACAGTTTTTGTGTTACCCAGATCCTGGGTCAGACGTAACAACTCAGTGTTTGGGTAGTTTTGTATAACCCAGATCCTGGGTCAGACGTAACAACCCAGTGTTTTGGTAGTTTTGTATAACCCAGATCCTGGGTCAGACGTAACAACCCAGTGTTTGGGTAGTGTTATTGTGTAACCCAGATCCTGGGTCAGACGTAACAACCCAGTGTTTGGGTAGTTTTTGTGTAACCCAGATCCTGGGTCAGACGTAACAACCCAGTGTTTGGGTAGTTTTTGTGTAACCCAGATCTTGGGTCAGACGTAACAACATAGTGTTTGGGTAGTTTTTGTGTAACCCAGATCTTGGGTCAGACGTAACAACATAGTGTTTGGACAGTTTTTGTGTTACCCAGATCCTGGGTCAGACGTAACAACCCAGTGTTTGGGTAGTTTTGTATAACCCAGATCCTGGGTCAGACATAACAACCCAGTGTTTGAGTTATTTATCACTGGCTTTTTGCGCCCTCTTCAGGAGAGAGCAGTGCAGCTCCGTCAAATTGGTGCGTGTCTTCTGTAAAATACAGGTTTGTGAACGTTTCATTTTAGCTATGAATTCGTTATTGTTCGTTTAAATTTTATGCAAAGCAACATACAGGGGCGCGATGTGATGTGAGTCACCTAAACGAGTGTTGTATGTATTTAATATGTATTAAAAATGATATACTATACTGTAAAATATGATAAAAAATAAAGGAATTATCATGCAAGCTAGTGGTTTTATCGAGTATTTAAAAAAAGTTTAGAGGATTTAACTAGTTAATCAGTAGACACATTAATTCATGTATGAAGTAATACAATAATTAGCCAGTATTATAGTAAGAATCAACTATGCTGGGTTAAATAAACAACCCAATTTTTTGGGTAAAATGAACCCAACATGTGTTCTGTCCTATATTTACCCAGCTCTTGCGTTGAAAACAACCCAGTGTATTTAGAGTGAAGAAACACAGACAAAAGAACAGATGAGGGAGGATCTGAACTCTTACGGGTGCAGTTGGGCTCGGCGCCAGACCAGGTCCCGTTGGCCAGGCACTGCCGAGACGGAGAACCGGAGAGACGGTATCCTTCCACACACGAGTAGATGATGGAGTGAGAGAAACTAGTGCCATGAACACGCGAGATCTGCCCGTTAGCCGGAGTCCCAGGATTCCCACACTGAACAGCTATTGGATGGAAAAGAATCAATTAAATTCACATTTATTTGTATAGCGCTTTCACAACACATCGTTGCAAAGCAGCTTTACACAAAATGCATTACAATTTCACTTTGTTCTGAATTAAATGTAACTTGTGAACACAGAGCATTAGGGGGCGGGGCTTCCTGTTCGACCAATCAGGCGGGGTCCACATTACAATTTACAGTGATCTGTTATCAGTTATGCATTTCAGAAATGTACATATACAAAGTCACAGTTAGCTAAAAATGTATTCATTTAAACAATGTACTAATGTAAGGCAGAAGCAATGAGCTCACTGAAGTAATGAATACTTGATTAGCATTAGTAGAGAATCACTTGAGACATTCCTTCCATGAAAGTGAATATGCTTGTGATTAAAGGAAGTATTTGCATAAAATGGCATTGCAGACATTCTGAGAATTTGCCTTGGGCTAGTTAACTAAAACTAAAACTATTAAAAATCACTTTTGGTAATTAAAAAATAAAGTTGACATAAAATCAAATTAGATATTAGATGAAAAACTTGACATTATGTGGCCATGGTGACTAACTGAAATAATATAGTTTATAAGAAACAAATTAAGTGTAACTTGAGGTACTTTTTGTGCCCACTAGAGCAGGTTTACATGCATTATTCCCTCATATTCTCCATTGTTGCGGCTCCTCTCTTCCCAGTCTGTCAGTAACGCTCTGTTTACTTCCTGTCTCTATGAAGCCCCTCCTTCTGAAAAGCACACTGTGCTCTGATTGGTCGGCTGGATCAGTGTGTTGTGATTGGTCGAACGCTTCGAGTGTGTTTGGGAAATGTCCCGCCCCTAATTACCATAACCGCCAGTTTAACACACTACTAACTATCTCAACCAGGCCCCGCCCCTTTATTCTGCGCATTAATTATTATAATGAGGAATATTGTGACGTGGAAGAAACTCGAGACTACAGTGGAGGCGTTTCAGGAGCTCAGAAACACTGACACTGATATAGAGAAGAACTCCTGCTGGAGGGCCTTTGGAAACTTTTTCCATGCAGAATAAGTCCTCTTTAATAAATACCATAAATAACACTAAAATAATAACTCAAGCTCAGCCACTTTATTAAGGCAATTAGATGATCCTGCATTGATTATTGGAGCCCTGAATTAACACACACACACACACACACACACGCACACACACACACACACACACACACACACACACACACGCGCACACACACACACACACGCGCGCACATGCACGCACACACACACACACACACACACGCACACACACACACACACACACACACACACACACACACACACACACACACACACACACACACACACACACACACACACACACACACACACACACACGCGCGCGCACACGCACACACACACATGCGCTCACACACGCGCACACACACACACACACACACAAACACACACACACACACACACACACACACACACACACAGGGCGAGTGGGTTAAATCACAGGGAGATGTTGGTGTTTGTTCAGCCTGGAGAATCACAGTGTGGCATGATGGGATGTAATGCAAGACAAGCTGTTAGACCAGAGCTGCGTGGCAAAAACATTCAAGCTTGAGAAATTTCCGCCTCCTGGGACCTGCACGCTAACAATCTGTTTTATAGCCCAGCAATAACCCGTCACCCTCGAGACGACACGGACAACACGGAGAGGAAAACACTTGTGCCATTCTCCGCGGTGCAAGCTTGTGTTCAGCGAGACACCGGCTCGTCTGATGCGTGTCAGTGTCAGTCTCTCTCGTGAAACCAACACTCAACTTTTTTTTTTTTTTGCTTCGTTCAATTTAATTAATCAAAATAAGCTAAAGTAACAAGATTTTTTAAACATTTTGTTACAACTTAATTGAATTGTGTTCAATCAACGTACCCGTAATATGTGACCCTGGACCACAAAACCAGTCACACGGGTCAATTTTATGAAATTGAGATTTATACCGTATATACCCGAATATGGATTGGACAATATTTGGTCGAGACACAACTATTGAAAATCTGGAATCTGAGGAGCAAAAAAATGTAAACATTGAGAAAATCTCCTTTAAAGTTGTGCATTTATGTTCACGATTGTGCTGCATTCACTCACACAAATACATGTTTTATATATTTACGGTAGGACATTTACTAAATATCTTCATGGAACATGATCTTAATATCCTCATGATTTTTGGCATAAAAGAAAAATGGATAATTTTGACCCATACAGTGTATAGTTGCTATCGCCACAGATATACCCGTGCGGCTCCAGACTGGGTTCGGGTCACAGGGTCACATGTCCTCATAAAGTGTGCTTATGAGTGTGGCTCACGTTTGCAGGTGGGCTGCCGGCCCGACCACGTGGCGTTGGGGAAGCAGATGCGCTCGGCCGAGCCGTAGAGTGTGTGTCCCGTGGAGCAGGTGAAGCGCACTTTAGCGTGTTGCTGGAAGCTTCCCTCCTCGCGTGTGGCGTGAGCCGGTGTTCCCGGATCCCCACAGCCGCCTCTCTTATCGCCTGAGGAGCAGAAACACACTCGTCTGCACTTCACCAGATAACACAGAACATGCTTTCTCTGCAAGGATAGAAACCAACATCGTGTCTCTTCTCGGGGAAAAACAGAGACGGTGAGTTAGTGGAAGTGTGTGCAACCCGTGGGAGTCAGATATTATTACATAATCATAAACCAGAATCATCTTCAATTTGCCATAATGGCCAGCTGACTGTGCAATATACATGGATACTCCCTAAATAAATAAATAAAATACACAGATATGAAATATTGATTTGAATGTATTAATAATATATATACGTGTGTATATATATATACATGCTTCAATATTTTTAGTGAAAAGACAAAAAATTTGACAAAAATTATTAGTATTCTGTAGTTGGTTTTGAATGTTCAGTTCTAAACTAAAATATTACACAATATTGATAATAATGATCATAAATGTGTCTTGAGCATCAGATCATCATATTACACTGATTTCTGGAGGATCATGTGACACTGAAGACTGGAGTAATGATGATAAATTCAGCAAAAATTATTAGTATTCTGTAGTTGGTTTCAATGTTTTGGTTTTGAATGTTCAGTTCTAAACTAAAATATTACACAATATTGATAATAATAATCATAAATGTGTCTTGAGCATCAGATCATCAAATTATACTGATTTCTGAGGATCATGTGACACTGAAGACTGTAAGGATGCTGAAAATTCACAGGAATAAATGACACTTTACTGTATATTCACATAGAAAACTGATATTTTACAATGTAAAATATTTAATTTTTTATACTGTAACTATAGTTTTGATCAAATAAATGCAGCAGAAGAGACTTTCAAAAACATTAAAAATGCATTTTTTAACATTAAAAAAAGAAAAACACTAAACAACTAACTATGTTTTTCAATAATATTAACTCTACAGTATGTAACAAAAATTAATTAACTATATTAAATATGACTATTCACACCAGCCATGTCAAAACATCCACATGAAATCTAGACATTTCATTTGTAGTTCACATCTCTGTTCTCACCCTTCAAAACTCAAACTCTAAATGTTGATCACAGATGTGACCGTTGGGATTAAATGGATTAAAGAAAGTCGAAATCATATTATATTTTGACAGGCCTCCTCAGTGATGTATTAGAGACATTATAAATATGAGTGGAACTGGCTTCATTTGCTCCGGCTCGGATAGAGAGCCGTTCGGGATCTCAGCGGAGACACTTGCTCTGTTCTCTGAGCTGTCAATCATCAGGACAGGAACTTTCTGTGCATGAAAATACTGTTGGATTGAGTTTACACTGTAAAAAAATTATCGGGATTTTAACGGTAAAAGACTGTAAAAATGCTACATTGAAAAACAGGTCATTGGTTAACAGAAAGTTTCCGTACTATATACGGTAAATAACTGATATACATACATTTAATGTAATTTTACAGTAAAATACTGTAAATTTACAATTTTTGGAAGAGAAAAAAAACAAGTCATTGTTTAATTTACAGTGAAAAAACGTAAATTGACATTCCCACAATTCGCTGCGTGACACTTCACATTTGATGTATTTTTACTGTTATATATATTTATATACTGTTTCTTCATAGTTTTTTTTTGAAGCAGTTATGTACATTAGGGTTTTATGTTACATTTTACATTTTGTTCTTCTCCAAAACCAAATTAAACATCCTAGACGTAAACATCTGCTTTAAAGGTGAACCGATTGAGACTGTTACTGAAATTAAATATCTTGGAGTACTGCTTGATTCAAACTTGACCTTCAAAAAACACATAAAAAAAATGACAACAATTATTAAATACAATTTGGCAAATTATAGACGGATTAGATCCTCTCTATCAATAGAGGCTGCTAAGATATTTTTACATGCCCTTAGTTTCTCACACATCGCATACTGTATCACCTGTTGGGGGCAGGCTAGTCAAACAACAATTAGGCCCTTAGAATCCCTGTACAAACAGGGCCTGAAAATTCTTGACAAAAAGCCACTCCGGCACCATCACTGTGACATACTACATAAGTACAATCTACTAACTTTTGAAAATTTTAGAATATTCTCAAATTTATGCACAGTTTATAAAATCTTAAAAGGTCTGGCCCCCACCTGTTTGCGTGAGTTTGTCTGTTACTGCGGCTCTGTGAGGACCACTAGAATGGTTTCCGCACATAGCTGCACTGTGCCCTTTCGCTATTCAGCATTTGGCCAGGCAGCTTTTTCTATCAAAGCTGTGACACAATGGAACACAATTCCAGATAATATAAAATCTTGTGACTTGTTTGGGGGCTTTAAAGATAATTTAAAAAAACATCTAAAACTTTCACAACAATGCATCCACTAACTTGTCAGTGGGTCATTTTCCTTAGTTACATTTCCTCATTACATGCAGGGTTGACGTAAGGGTCGAGAAAGGGTTGTGTCTGGGCATACCACTGTATGTTGTGATTATAGAGTGTGTGTGTGTGTGTGCGTGTGTGTGTGTGTTTGTGTGTGCGTGCGTGCTAGTGAGGGGCATTAGATACATGCTATATATTCTTGAATAATGTTTGATGTCTTTTGTTTGATATGCCACATATTTTTTAATAATGTTTATATTTTAACCTGTGCTGTATGTATTTGTTATTTATTTGTACACAGGGACTGCAGATGTAAATTAGCCTAAGGCTAACTCTGGTGTAATGCATCAAATGTTTACATTTATGTTTTTAATTACACATGGTCCCTTCTAAATAAAATATCAATCAATCAATCAAACATTTAATGTTGTTAGATTAAAGTTTTTAAAATGGCATGTGTGTTAATGATGGTGTTCAGTGTGTGTGTGAATGTGCAGCTTTAATATATTAATATTAACTTTCTCAGCTTGTGGAAAAGCTTTAAATCATCATGTGACTCTCATCACTGCTGTGATTGGCTGTTGTCAGTGTATTACAATGGTACAAAACAGATATTAGTACTTCTATAGATCGGTGAATTAACATTATATCAGATAATTAAAATAGTTTTTTTACTGTAAATTTAAGTTAAGTCTAAAATAAACCTAAAATGTTGCTACCGTATTTTTTACGGTAGATTCTGGAAAGGAAACCGCAGCTGGCATTTTTTTTACCGTAAATGTAACAGATTTTTTTTTTTTTTACAGTGTACACAATCTTTTTGTTCACCTTACTTGTATGATTATATAGAGATATATGAACTCTGACAGCCAATAGAAAAGCAAAAACATTGTCAAAACTTATTTGGGTAAAACTTTATTTCAATGGTCCAATTTAGACATTCTACTGACTATAAGTAACTTTTCAATTACATGTGAACTTATTCTAATAACCCAGTCGACTAATAATCTAATGAGAGTTAGTTGACATGGAGTTGCTTATAGTCAGTAGAACATCTAAACTGGACCATCAAAATAAAGTGCAACCTTTACTTGTTTTAGGAATGTTTAGAATGTTTATTGGGAAAAATATTGAGTTTTTATGTTTTTAAACCTCTGCTCACCAAGGATCATATTTGATAAAAAATACAGTAGAAATTGTGAAATATTATTGCAATGTAAATCATCAGTTTTCTATGTGAATATACAGTAAAGTGTAATTTATTCCTGTGATCAAAGCTGAATTTATCATCATTACTCCAGTCTTCAGTGTCACATGATCCTCCAGAAATCAGTGTAATATGATGATATTGCAATTTTTATATACAATATATACAATTTTTCAGAATTTTTTGACACACAATAAAGCTCAAAAGAACAGCGCTTATTTAAAATAAACCTAAAAATAATGTTTTTGCACATAGTGTGGATTAGGCAAATATGGCAGCTAATAGAAAAACAATTTTATTTTATTTTTTATTACTAGAAACATCTTCCAATATCTTTCTAATAAGCTTGGTGTTTGCATGCTTAAAATTGCTGGATCTGTGACAAATTGCTTATGTTCCTCTTTGGATAAAAGCGTCAGCTTTATATTGCACAAGAGTATCAAATATAAAGGTGTTTTTTGTCCTTTTTTATGCTCTTGACATCCGGGTCAGTCGTTAACCAGCATCTTTTCATGTTTCACACAAAAAAGAAACTCATATACGGGTTTGGAACAACATGAGGGTGAGAAATTTTCACTTTTGTGTGAATTATTCCTTTTGAAAACACATATTGCAATTTTAAAGAGCAAAACAAAACCAGGCGAAATTCTCAAGAGGAGCAACTGAAGACACTGATGTGT
>JARPMJ010004600.1:35000-67500 GCA_033366665.1 Phoxinus dragarum
CTCGCGGAGAGGAGTGTGAGACTCGCGGAGAGGAGTGTGTGACTCGCGGAGAGGAGTGTGAGACTCGCGGAGAAAAGTGTGTGACTCGCGGAGAGGAGTGTGAGACTCGCGGAGAGGAGTGTGTGACTCGCGGAGAGGAGTGTGAGACTCGCGGAGAGGAGTGTGTGACTCGCGGAGAGGAGTGTGTGACTCGCGGAGAGGAGTGTGAGACTCGCGGAGAGGAGTGTGAGACTCGCGGAGAGGAGTGTGAGACGCGTGGAGAGGAGTGTGTGACTCGCGGAGAGGAGTGTGTGACTCGCGGAGAGGAGTGTGAGACGCGTGGAGAGGAGTGTGAGACTCGCGGAGAGGAGTGTGTGACTCGCGGAGAGGAGTGTGTGACTCGCGGAGAGGAGTGTGTGACTCGCGGAGAGGAGTGTGAGACTCGCGGGAGAGGAGTGTGTGACTCGCGGGAGAGGAGTGTGTGACTCGCGGAGAGGAGTGTGAGACTCGCGGAGAGGAGTGTGAGACGCGTGGAGAGGGAGTGTGAGACTCGCGGAGAGGAGTGTGTGACTCGCGGAGAGGAGTGTGAGACGCGTGGAGAGGAGTGTGAGACTCGCGGAGAGGAGTGTGTGACTCGCGGAGAGGAGTGTGTGACTCGCGGAGAGGAGTGTGTGACTCGCGGAGAGGAGTGTGAGACTCGCGGAGAGGAGTGTGTGACTCGCGGAGAGGAGTGTGTGACTCGCGGAGAGGAGTGTGTGACTCGCGGAGAGGAGTGTGAGACTCGTGGAGAGGAGTGTGAGACTCGCGGAGAGGAGTGTGTGACTCGCGGAGAGGAGTGTGTGACTCGCGGAGAGGAGTGTGTGACTCGCGGAGAGGAGTGTGTGACTCGCGGAGAGGAGTGTGAGACTCGCGGAGAGGAGTGTGTGACTCGCGGAGAAAAGTGTGTGACTCGCGGAGAGGAGTGTGAGACTCGCGGAGAGGAGTGTGTGACTCGCGGAGAGGAGTGTGAGACTCGCGGAGAGGAGTGTGTGACTCGCGGAGAGGAGTGTGAGACTCGCGGAGAGGAGTGTGTGACTCGCGGAGAGGAGTGTGAGACTCGCGGAGAGGAGTGTGAGACTCGCGGAGAGGAGTGTGAGACGCGTGGAGAGGAGTGTGTGACTCGCGGAGAGGAGTGTGAGACTCGCGGAGAGGAGTGTGTGACTCGCGGAGAGGAGTGTGTGACTCGCGGAGAGGAGTGTGAGACTCGCGGAGAAAAGTGTGTGACTCGCGGAGAGGAGTGTGAGACTCGCGGGAGAGGAGTGTGTGACTCGCGGAGAGGAGTGTGAGACTCGCGGAGAGGAGTGTGTGACTCGCGGAGAGGAGTGTGAGACTCGCGGAGAGGAGTGTGTGACTCGCGGAGAGGAGTGTGAGACTCGCGGAGAGGAGTGTGAGACTCGCGGAGAGGAGTGTGAGACGCGTGGAGAGGAGTGTGTGACTCGCGGAGAGGAGTGTGAGACTCGCGGAGAGGAGTGTGAGACTCGCGGAGAGGAGTGTGAGACGCGTGGAGAGGAGTGTGTGACTCGCGGAGAGGAGTGTGTGACTCGCGGAGAGGAGTGTGAGACTCGCGGAGAGGAGTGTGAGACTCGCGGAGAGGAGTGTGAGACGCGTGGAGAGGAGTGTGAGACGCGTGGAGAGGAGTGTGTGACTCGCGGAGAGGAGTGTGTGACTCGCGGAGAGGAGTGTGTGACTCGCGGAGAGGAGTGTGAGACGCGTGGAGAGGAGTGTGAGACGCGTGGAGAGGAGTGTGAGACGCGTGGAGAGGAGTGTGTCTAAAATGTAATTTATTCCTGTGATCAAAGCAGAATTGTATCATCATTACTCATGATTTTTGATATTTAATCTTGGCATGTGATGATGTATTGTGTCAGCTTTACATGATCTCTGGATCTCTGGAATATATTCGAGTGCTTTTACTGTCTCTTCTGTTCTTGGTCAATATAATCTGCACAGAAAGCCTCACAGGTTCGGCACGACACGAGGCTGAGTAACGATGATGTTTCATTAGTGGGTGAACTGTTCTTTAAAAGAAGAAGATGTGTGTGTTAGTCGGACTCGAACAGACAGCTCGTCAGCAGAAAGAAACTCGTGCAGTGTGTCACGCAGAGACAGAAGTCATTATTCAGCTGAACTTCATTAACTCGTGTGAGACTGACACATAATGACAGGAAATAAGACCCAAGACAAAGATGAGCGTCTCTCAACAATCTGCTCACTCTCCTGCATGATTTCTCTGTCAGACTCAAGTCGGCCTGAACAACGGGACAAAGAACCTGCGTGTTGTCTGAGAGCAATACGCCACGAGCCGCGTGTGTTACTGTGATTTTTACCACGAGAATGGGAGAAGCTTTTATTAAACGGAAGCTTTTACATCATTTTTGTAACGTTTTATGCACAATGTGAAGAACAGCACCTGAAATTACTGTAATGGATTATATTCTTCATATTCATTTCAGTTATTTCAAAGAATAACATAACATTACAACATAAGACATAACACAACACAACATGACCTAACATAACATAACATAACATAACATAACATAACATAACATAACATAAAATAACGACATAGCATAATAACATAACATGATGACATAAATGACATATATGGCATAAAATAAAATTAAATAACACAACACGAAATACACAAAATAAAATGACATGACATCAACATAATAACATAACATAAAATACAACACAAATTTAACGTGACATAAAATGACATAATGGGCCCTATTTTAACGATCTGAAACGCAAGTGTCAAAGTGCAAAGCACAAAGCGCAAGTAACTTTATGGGCGGATGATGGGAGAAACACACCCAAATTAGCTTCGGTTAAACAGGCGTATAATTTGGGTAGTAAATGTGTAGCCTAATCTAGATTTTTTTATTTTTTTTATCTAGATAGATCTTTTTCACATCTTCACGGACACAACAATGATTTCCCTCGTGTGTTAATATTTTTCCTTGTAATAATGTATGATTTGCAAAAATGAAAACTGCTGCGTCTGTTTATATTAGAGAATCAAAGTGGATGCGCGTTAACATTATGGCCAAGCACGCGCCCTTAAAATACCATATCACTGACGCGCAACGCGCCACTGTCTTTAGACTGTTTTTTCCCTGGTCAGTGGCGCAATTGCTTTCTAAAACTGGAAAATAGCACCATGGAAGTTTTGCGCCGGAACACGCCTCCTCTTTGCGCTGAACCGCCCCCCGCGAGCGCAAGTTCATTCCCTAATTTACCGACGTGCGTCTGTGGAGGGAAGAGTCCGCTGTGCGCGGGTGCAAAATAGGAATGATACATGCGTCGGTGTTCAAAGTCAATTGCGCTGGGTGCAAGATAGGGCCCTATATGACATAACATCAACATAACATAAAATAAAATGACATACCAACAACATAATATAAGACAACATGACATAACATATAACAACATAACATACAACACAACATGACAACAACATACTATAACATAACGTGACATGATATGACATAACAACATAACAAAAAATAACATGACATAACATAATAACAACATGAAATACAAAATAAAATGACATGACAATAACATAACAACATGAAAAAAACATAATACAACATGACATGACATGACATAACAACATAACACAACATTAAATATCATAACATGACATAACATCAACAATAAACCGTGGAGAAATCAGTGTAATGGATTATATTCTTTATATAAATATCCGTTCTTTCAGAAAGCCTCCCAGCCCACCAACAGCAAACCAGCCGGAAACACAACAGCACTGGCCAAACAACCAATGACAATCCCAATTTATTTCTGAAATTACTTTTAATATCCATGCCAGCAGAGTCTCTCTCTCTCTCTCTCTCTCTCTCTCTCTCTCTCTCAGTCGTCCACAAACACAGAGCTTGATGTTGCTTAATCAATACAGCCGTCAAGACTAGCGATGCAACCGCGAGCCACGGAGAAACATACAATTATAGTTATATAACTAATGTAGAGAAGTTACTGCACAACACAAATGCTTGCTCTCTCTCTCTCTCTCTCTCTCTCTCTCTCTCTCTCTCTCTGGTTTAAAATACAATTAATATTCAGTAATATTATCGATTTAACTGCACATACTGTCAGACGAGAACATTTTGCTTCGAACTAAGAGCGGGAGTGTCTTACCTGAGCAGTGTGGCTGCGAGCCACTCCATTGGCCGTTCAGCTGGCAGGAGCGAGTGGAGTCACCAATCAGAGCTCGGTCTTCTAAACACCTGTAGTGAACTGTAGATCCGAAGGTGAACTTCTCTCCCGTCACAACGGCATGAGGAGGAGAACCAGGGTGACCACAGTCCACCTCTGTAGGAGACACACATCAGTCACAGCTCGGATTTATTCCTCTAGCTTTAATGTTTAAAGTCCCCCTGTAGCCATTTATTCCTTAAAACTCATCTCTGATCAGCAAAATGACACATTTAGATGTCTTCATGTCTTAAAATATCTTGAATGTAACTCAACACCCTTGCCTCATTTAGTATTCGCGGAGGATCTATGAATATGCAAATGAGCCCCGCCTCCAGCTCAGAGATCCACTGGTTGACGATCACACGTTGATCTGATTGGTTACAAGGTAGTGTGTGACGTCAGAAACACCAGCGATTTCAAACCGAGTTTTTGAGACTGTCTTTGGTTCACTGCAGTTTTAAGCAGAAAATACTCAGCAATGCTGTCTACTTATGAACTTACACATGGTTTAAGCGTATTAAAAACACCACATAGACAATATTACAAGCTTGATTTACACCACAGGGGGACTTTATGCTGAGATTACAGTAGATTTAATTACTATTGTCATGAGTTATTAATAGTATAAAATCAAATTCATAATTCAAGTTTACATTACATGTTGTTGAAACACTAGCATTTACAAAATGGTGGTAAACCTGAAAAAAAAAAAGCGAGACAAAATGGCGTAATGACAATGCAAGTTGACTCGACAGATTCGGTGTGGGTCTGGCTTTAACCCTCTCGAAGATCAGCAAGTCCTGCGTGGGTGACGTTTAGCAACGAGGAAAAGGATCTTGTACGATACGTAACATGTGCAAGATTACAGAGAACACATCTCTAGATTCAGCCCTGCTTTCTGTCTTCAGCAACAACACAGTTACTCTGGGACTCAAAGTTCACATTATCATGCATAATCCTTTTGTTTCTTTTGTTTTTGTTTTGTTCCTTTTGTTTGCGCAACAAAAGCTTATTTATTGAATATCAGTCTGACTTATTCGCTTAGCATCCATAATGTATTTGATAGGTGTCTGAAAGATATAGTTAAAAGACAAAATCTCTATATTTTTGCTCTGAAATAGTGTTTTTTTCCCCAATAAGAGGAGCCAGTGATTAACCAGTGATTCGATTTTAGAATTTTTTCAAAATTGTTCTATTTCTGCCACATCGTGGAACAACAACATACAATCTGACAGTGATAATCTCTGATTTGTGATTGATTTGGTTGCGAGTGCAGTGTGCTTGCAGAGACTCCGCCCACTCTCTCTTCTGACTGGCTCTGGTTGGTGATTGATTTGGTTGTGAGTGCAGTGCGCTTGCAGAGACTCCGCCCACACTCTCTTCTGATTGGCTGTGATTTGTAATTGATTTGGTTGCGAGTGCAGTGCGCTTGCAGAGAGACTCCGCCCACACTCTCTTCTGATTGGCTGTGATTTGTAATTGATTTGGTTGTGAGTGCAGTGCGCTTGCAGAGAGACTCCGCCCACACTCTCTTCTGATTGGCTGTGGTTTGTGATTGATTTGGTTGCGAGTGCAGTGCGCTTGCAGAGACTCCGCCCACACTCTCTTCTGATTGGCTGTGGTTTGTGATTGATTTGGTTGCGAGTGAAGTGCGCCTGCAGAGAGACTCCACCCACACTCTCTTCTGATTGGCTGTGGTTTGTGATTGATTTGGTTGCGAGTGCAGTGCGCTTGCAGAGAGACTCCGCCCCACACTCTCTTCTGATTGGCTGTGATTTGTAATTGATTTGGTTGCGAGTGCAGTGCGCTTGCAGAGACTCCGCCCACACTCTCTTCTGATTGGCTGTGGTTTGTGATTGATTTGGTTGCGAGTGCAGTGCGCTTGCAGAGACTCCGCCCACACTCTCTTCTGATTGGCTGTGGTTTGTGATTGATTTGGTTTGCGAGTGAAGTGCGCCTGCAGAGAGACTCTGCCCACACTCTCTTCTGATTGGCTGTGATTTGTAATTGATTTGGTTGTGAGTGCAGTGCGCTTGCAGAGAGACTCCGCCCACACTCTCTTCTGATTGGCTGTGGTTTGTGATTGATTTGGTTGCGAGTGCAGTGCGCTTGCAGAGACTCCGCCCACACTCTCTTCTGATTGGCTGTGGTTTGTGATTGATTTGGTTGCGAGTGCGAATGGACAGACTAATTGCTAGTCGCCGGAATCTTAATGCGTCTATTTTAGGACACGGTTTTTAACTCGAAACCAACTAAGAACTTATTGAGTTGAACTCGAAAACTCGATCAGTCCAATGTGTTTATTTGCAATCCAGTTCTTAAGTTTCAACTCTCTGATTCAATCCTGGCACTTTAAATTATGCATAATTACATGCAACTAATCCTCAACCAAACCCTATGCATTGCTCATGGTTAGTTCATGTTAGTTTAAACACTAACTAATGTTTAATAGATATTCCTTAGTGTAAAGTGTAACGAAGTGAACTACAGTCGTTCAGATTTGCGAAGTGTGTAGTTGTTCACATCTGAACAGCATTAATTCATCTGAAGAAACACACATAAGCTCTTCAATTTCATTTAGCTAAGCTTCTTTTCAGGCCTGGGTTTGATGTTTGCTTTCTTTTGAATTGTAAATGCAGCCGAATAAAGCCGAGGAGGTGCAGCTCTTCATATATTCATCAGACTGAAAGGCTGACGGGGGAAAGAGGCTGCTTATTAAAACTCCCGAGTAGCCTCCGTCGACTGAGTAAAGTGCAGAATTACCCTGTGTACACTTGAGAGAAAAACAAGACTAATAGACAGCGAGCAGGATTGTTGCCTTTCCTTCACGCTCGGCGCAAGTATCTCGCTGGAAACAGACAAGAAACGATCAAGTTCAGGTTTGAAGCAATTACAGGGACAGAGATGGAAAGCGAGAGCAGGAGGCAATTACTTTCTCACAGGCAAATGAACACGTCTCTCTAATGAACGTGCTCTTGACCTTAATACTCCTCGCTTTGGAAAAACTGCAGAAAAGGTGCGTTGCTGTCCACTGCGGGAAACTCTGGGAAACTTTTAAAGCTCTCGCGCAGACGTCATCGGAGCTCTTTGAACCGACTGCGCGCTGGCTAACCGGAGAGGTGGAGAGAGGTCAAAGACTGGCAATGATAAAGTCTAAATAATGAGAAATAAAGAGAAGAGACACACACATACCCAGGCATTCTGGTAACGGTTTGTCCCAGTATCCCACCGGCTGGCAGGTCAGAACCGACGAAGCCGAAGAGGTAGTATCCGGGATTGCAGTCGTAGGAAACCACGGTCCCGAAAGTGAAGTTCCCGTACTCAATCTTGCTCTTCCTGATGGAGTTTGCAGGAATTCCGGGATCTGTGCAGTTGACAACTGAACAACACACACAGCAAATAAATAATAAGTGTTGCAAGCCACGACAATTCATAAATAAAATACAATCATGTATTTGAGGAGATGTATTTTATCATTTTTGTTTATATATACACACTAAAGTTGAAAAGTTTGAGGTCATCATGATTTTTTTATGTTTTTGAAACAAGCCTCTTCTGCTCAACAAGGCTACATTCATTTGATCAAAAATACAGTAATAGAAAATATTATTACAAGATAAAATAACAGTTTTTATGTTAATATATTATACAATGTAATTATTTATTCCTGAGATCAAACCTGAATTTTCAGCATATATATATATATATATACTATATAGTAGTCAACATTTAAAGTGGAAATTTTAAACATTAACTGTACTTATCTTAGGAATAAATAATTACATTTTATAATATATTCATTTAAAAACAGTTATTTTTCTTGTAATGGTATTTTCTATTTTAAACAATACAATTTCAAAACAATAACTGTTCTTATCTTAGGACAACTTTGGTGAACTTTTTTGATCCACTTCAAATGTTCACTACTGTTTTATATATATATATATGCTGAAAATTCAGGTTTGATCTCAGGAATAAATAATTACATTTTATATTATTACAAGATAAAATAATTGTTTTTATGTGAATATGTTACAAAAGTAATTATTTATTTCTGAGATCAAACCTGAATTTTCAGCATATATACAGTAGTCAACATTTGAAGTGTAAATTTTAATAATCTCAAGCTATTTTATCATTTCAAACATGCTGCATAACAAAAGTAATAAAAAAAATAGAGTATCTTCACCCGTTCGGTGAGATAAATCGTTTATTTGTGCATTATTATTGGACAAAAGCACATTCCAGTCATGCAATCAAGCCATCATCACTGCTGATCTCTTCATGCGTTCTGTTGTCAGAGTCGAGCACTCCAGCCGATCCTCCGAGACACTCATAATCACGCCGCTAACAAAGCAGAGATTAGCTTCAAAACATACATCTCATCTTCTGATTTGCAGGGCTAATCTGTGGCTATTCAGACCCGAGTGAATGAGTTTCTGTCGCTGAAAGAGGGCCAGAGGCTCTCAGAGATGAAATTGGTCATTTCTATTTTAACCGCAGCAGCCTAGAAGTCATTTCCATCAGCGCCACAGTGCGTAGCTCTCGCTGTAACAGGGCTTTCGCACCGGTAGTTACAGGATCGAGCCACCAGGGTGGTTCCCAGAGAACTAATGGTCCCATAGGAAGGTTTTCCTGGTTGTGTTCGCAGCGCTAGCAGGAACTCTGCAGTGACGGATACTCGCTTGTTGTTGTGACTTTTATTTTGACGGCGCTGAGAACGACTGAGCTAACAGCGCTCACATTCTCCAGTTCATTAGTTTACGATCTGCCTAACAGTCCTGACTAATACGTTATTAGATATAACAGGGCTGTGCGATATTGAAGAAAATGCAATATGCGATAACTCCTTAAATAATGCGATATTTGATATGCGATACGATAATGCTTAAAGTGTGTAAAATAAACTTAAATTATCTTTCAAATATATTTAAAATGATATAACCTACATGTGTTACACATTCCTTTTATGACAACAAAGTGAACATCAGCGTTTTACTGTAGCGTAAGAAGTGTTATTTTAACATCAGTGTAAACCACAGGGTTTCAGGTTATCCTACATTGGGTTTATTTAATAAAAGATACTGAATCATAAAAAAGTAATTGTTTTCACTGTATGAATTAAATATATCCTGATACTTATTAAAGCTAAGAAAAATGTTGTCTTTTGTTCATGACCCCATTTATTGCAAGCTGTTGCGATAGGCATATTGCGATGTATGCATTTGCGATATTTCGATAAATTCGATATATTGTGCAGCCCTTACACATATAAAGTAGACAGTGATGAAGAGTTATTAGCGTGTGTTTGAAACATTTCTCTCGATCCCTCAAAGTTACGTTGTGTTTTCTCCTCAGCGTAGAGATTAAGAGCTTCATCTGTCACTGTGTACATGTGCGTAGAGTTAGTTTCTGGAGTAAATATAGGCTATAATCTGTGTGCTTTTTTAATAATGGCGGATGCTGGTGTTTCGGCCAATCAGCGAACACTGACGTCACTGTAGTTCCTATAGCGCTGGTTTAGGACCGACCGAAGGAGGAGTAATTAGTTCCTCCAAAAGCTAGAACTAAAATCGCTCCTAGTTCCTGCGGTGCGAACACGCCGAACTCCGGGAACTTCCACCAATACTTCTAGGAGCCTCCGGTGGGTAACACTTTATTTGGATGGTCCCTTTTGAACATTCTGTTGACTATAAGTAACTGTGCAATTCGCCTTTGGCTAAGCCACGCCCTAGAATGTAGATTGACCAATCACAGCGCAGCCGAGAACGAGCTCCACAGCGGTCCGACACTTGTTCACAGCGCTCCATTGACTTTAACACCGGCGTCTCGTATGTTTGGTCTCGGCAGGATATTACGTCGTAGTTTTATCAGAAATATGGTTAAGCGTTGTGCCTGGGGCGTTTGTAACACAGATACGTGTTTCCCAGAGAGGTTGGAGGCGGTGTCCGTTTTATTCCCTTCCCAAAACCGTCAAATCCTGACAAGTGTCTCTTTGGATTAAAGGGCACCTATTATGGAATTTTGAAATTTACCTTTCATGTAGTGTGTAACATAGATCTAAGTGAACAAAAACATCCTGCAAAGTTTGAAATATGAAAGTGCACCGTATATAAAGTTATTGTCTTTCAAAAGTGAGAGTCGACTCTGAGTCATTTTTATGAATCGTTAGAAGACCGAAGCTTTTTCTCTGACTAGATGACGTCAACTTGTCAAGTTTGAATACGATACGCCACTTATTGCGCTCCAAGGCCAGCAGGGGAAAACTGGAAAACGTCATGGCGACGAGACGCTGTGTTCTGAAGTGAGGCTCAAAAGCAAACTTTTTTCATCTGCCCAAGGAGGAGCATTTGAAGACTAAGTGGCTACAATTCACTATACCACAGAAGTATAGTCCGAGCCTTGTGCTTTGTTCGCGTCATTTTGAAGACGATTGCTTTTTAAATGCAATCAAACTTGGATTCGCGAGCCGGCTGATATTGAAGGAAGGTTCAGTTCCAAGTGTATTTGCATCAGCTTCCTCCTCCGTATCACTGTAAGTGTTATTAATAATTTTTGCTTTTATATTTTATGTAGCATGCTTAATAATTATTTTGTTTGTTGTGTAAGCACCGTTTATCTTCTAGGTCTTCAATGACAATTGTATTGAGATATGTGAAGTGTTTGTCGTTGTTTTCGGAGTTAAAGAATAGAGTAATACCTCGTAGTAACGTAACTGCATTTTTTTTGTGTGTAAAAACGTTATGTTTATGCATCGGGCTAACGCAAACAAAAACTGATTGTGCTTTTACAATATGAACTCTGGCTATGCTCGCTAACATAACATTAAATTCTTTATCTTATTTTTCGTTTTTTACTACAAACTATAAAGCAGTGGACTATAATCATTATTATAATACAATTTAATTGATAAAAGCATCATTGTACTCCGTGTTAAAAATAAGTATTATCTCTGTAAACACTGCTGGGTCATCTGACCAATCAACGCAGATTAGCGTCGCGCAGAGGAGGGGTTTGAAAAACGAGTCGTTGAACGAATCATTTGGGAGTCGGTGAGCAAATCAGGTAAAAATAAATGCATATTATACGAAAACAAAAGTGTTTTTTGTCATTGCATGCACGTAAAACTGTTGTTGGGGACTCCCACAACAACATTAGGAACATTTTAAATGTCATAATAGGTGCCCTTTAAACTGTGTGGACGTCCTCAGTCAGCGAAACCCCTCAAGATCAACAACACACTTTTGTGTTTTAACCGTACTGTGAGTTACACAGTTTTATGTTATGATTTCGGTTCTCTACCCTAATTGTTGATACGCTAGCACACGCTGCTAATAAACACAACTTTATACTCGCGTAGTCCGTTTGCTTTGTAATAACGATTATAGAAGTGAATAGAGACCCAGCTCTGCATGAACAGTGTTGCTCCTGATATTGTGAGTCCCAGCCTCCGTCTCCATTAGGATATGATGCGCTGGGTCATGTTTTGACTGTGACCGTTATGCTTTTGCCTCTATTTGGATCTTGTTGTTGCTTGCGTTTCTCCGGTATGTCTTGAATATAGCCTTCGAACGCACACTGAGCCCCTTCTGCCTACTTCTATCCGACACTTTATTTGCTGCTTTATAAAAGTTTGATAAAAGTTCAGCAGGAAGAGCCGTCACAGCATAAGCCATGTTGATACCAAACCAGAGCCCAGATGAAGTTGACGGACGTAGCAACAGTAACTAAGGGGGGCGGGGCTTAGCCAAAGGTGAATTGCATGCCAACTAACTCTCATTAGAGTATTAGTAGACTCTCTGCTTAATATCTGCCAACTTTTTATTGTGATGCTCCTCAACAGACACTCTACTGACTATAACTTTGCAAGTACATGTCAACTTATTCTAACCCTACCAGTCTACTAACACTCTTGTCCAGTCACCTTCATTTATACAGTGCTTTTAACAATATAGAGTTTCACAGCAGCTTTACAGTGATAACAGGAGATTACAGTAACAGAGAGTTTAGGCTTTACAGCAGATCTAGAATAAAGTTATTGTCCAGATAAAGTTAGTTTTGATTGATTCACTTCCATTGTAAAGATCATTAGTTATTAACTTAGGGGCCGCTAACACGACACCGTTCTTCTAAAAGAAAACAGAAATCTTTTAATATGTTCTGGCCGTTCATTTGCACAAGAACGCAAACTTGAAACAGGATCAAATGGTAACGCGTGCACATGCATACTACGTGTTTAGTCTACAGTCCTACACGCTAATGAGAGTTAGTAGACATGTAGGTGTAACGTTATGTGTTAAAGGGACCATCAAAGTAACGTGAAACCCTCCAGTGAGAACAGAGCGGATGGGGTCCAAACCTCTGCATGTTGGCGGCTGGCGGCTCCACTGGCGGTCCGACTGGCACTGCGCTCGAGACGGGCCTTCCAGAATATAGCCGTTATTGCAGAAGAAGTTCACCACGTCGTTCAGGTTGAAGCCGTCGCCCACCGTGCGGACCGTAGATCGGGCTGCCGGGATGACCACAGCTAACGGCTGAAACACAGACCAGGAAAACCACCGTCAAAAGTGTGAATAAACTCGTTCAAGACCCCCTGCAGTCAATTTATCCCTTAAAACTCATCTTTGATCATCAAAATGACATATTTAAATGTTTTTTCCTTGAAAATATCTTGAATGCAACTCGACACCCTTGCCTCATTTATGTGCGGTTCTATGAATATGCAAATGAGCCCCGCCTCCACTCACTCACTCACTCAGAGATCCACTGGTTGACGATCACACGTTGATCTGATTGGTTACAAGGTAGTGTGTGACGTCAGAAACACCAGCGATTTCAAACCGTGTTTTTGAGACTGTCTTTGGTTCACTGCAGTTTTAAGCAGAAAATACTCAGCAATGCTGTCGACTTATGAACTTACACACGGTTTAAGCGTATTATAACACCACATAGACACATAAACAACATTAAAAGCTGGAATCTCACCACAGGGGGACTTTAATATTTGTATTTAAATTTTTTTAATGAAAAAAACCCCCACAGCATTGCAATAGAGCATCTTCGGTGAGATAAAACCATTTATTTGTCCATTATTATTCAACAAATTATACAAATTATTAAACTGCAATGTTCAAATTCATTTGAAATCATTATTTATATTTGTGCAGCCCCATTTTCTAGATCAGAAGGTTGTTAGATTAGGGATGCACGATATATCAGCCGATATCGGTTCATTTTTAATGTTATCGGCCAATTTAGAAAATTTGCCAGATATATTAAAGCTGATAAATATTTCCTTCACCTGAGACACAGATGCGCACTGTTCAACATGATGGTTTTAAATTGCTTGTAATATGATTTAAATCACTGTAAAAACGGAAAATACGGTAAAGTGCAAAATGTCGGCTACATAAAATTATAACGAGAATATCATAATTGTGTGTTTGGGACATGCTTTTAATGGTGAGACTTTTGTTTTTGTATCAGGCTCTCAAAAATTATATAAAGATGTGGATTTTAGGTTTATCGGCCAATATATCGGTTATCGGCTTTCAAATATAAAGAATGATCGGTTATCGGTATCGGCCAAAATGTTCATATCGGTGCATCCTTAGTTTAGATAATGAACATTCAGTCAAGTGTGTGCTTACTTTTGACTGCTAGCATATTTCCATCAATTATAGAATAAGAGTCTCCAATGCTTGACGAGAAAAATTAAAATGCACCATGTATGTATGCATTTATCTGAGAAGCTTTGCTTTCGGCATCACAAATAAAACAAGGCAAACGTCCACATCTCCCACACAATACCAGGGAGTGTTGGTGTTCTTCACCGGAAACACAGGATGTGTGTGTGATGGGTTCGCCTGCATTACATGTCAAACTAATCCTCTTGGATGTGAACCAAGGCGGTGTGTGTGTGTTATTGCGTGTCACTCACACACACAGGACGGGAGCTGCCCGGACCAGTCGTGATCCTGTTGGCAGATTCGCACAGAGGATCCGATGAGCCGGAAACCCGGATTACACTGGTAAACTACGGTGTCCCTGTAGCCGAAGTTTTCCCCGATCACTTGCCCGTTCACGATCCGCTCCGGAACGCCGCAGTGGCCGGCTGGGAGAAGAGCGAGGAGAGGTGTGTCGTCACATGTGCTCACAAGACAACATTTCTATCAACCAATCAGATTTCAGGGCTAGAAAAACTGACAACACATGATCTATAAATGGATGTATAAAACATAAAACACAGGGGTTATTATGACAGTCAAGGCATATTCTGTTGGGTTGGTTATACATTAGTGCTGGGCAATGATTAAACGCATACAAAATAAACGTTTTTTACATAATATATATGTGTGTGTACTGTGTATAATTAATTTGGATATATAAATACACACACATGCATGTATATATATTTAAGAAATATTAGCATGTATATATATTTAGATTATATATAAATATACATATTTTATATATAAATATTAGGGCTGTCAAAAGAATAATCGCAATTAATCGCAACCAAAATAAAAGTTTGTGTTTACATAATATATGTGTGTGTACTGTGTATAATATTTATATATATAAAAACACACACAATCATGTATATATTTAAGAAAAATTTGGTTATATTTACATATAAAATATTTATATATAATACAAATTATATAAATGTATATACAGTATATAAATGCAAATATTTCTTAAATATATACATGAATGTGTGTGCATTTATACATAATAATTATACACAGTACACACACATATATTATGCAAACACAAACTTTTATTTTGGATGCGATTAATCTTTTGACAGCCCTAATATATATACACATTTTATATATAAATATACATATTTTATATAAATAACACATTTTGGTTGTGATCGTTGCCCAGCACTATTTCACATATGAACAATCATCATCTTTTGAACATGTGATTCATATACTGATGTTTCCTGTGATTAAATTAAAGACTATAAGTGCACATTTTGTGAAACGCACCAATATATACATGAATTTGTGTTAAAACTTATTTTTATCAAAAGTGCATTAAATAAATAAATGTTACAAAAGATTATATTTCAAATAAATGTAGTTCTGTCAATTCATAAATGACAACGAAAATGATCACAGTTTCCACAAAAATATGACTGCTTTCAACGTTGATAATATAAATGTTTCTTGATCATCAGATCATCATATTATCTGATTTCTGGAGGATCATGTGACACTGGAGACTGGAGTAATGATGCTGAAAATTCAGCTTTGATCACAGGAATAAATTACACTTTACTATATAATCACATAGAAAACTGATATTTTAAATTAAAATAATATTTCACTGTTTTTACAGTATTTTTGCTCAGATATTCTTGCATAAATGCGGCTTTGGTGAGTAGAAGAGCCTAAAAAGACATTAAAAAGTCTTTTGAACAGTTTATTGCTTGGACTTTGTTTCTCAGTTTATATTTACTTGATTCATTATTTGAAATGTTTGATCACTGAGGATAATAAACGCAATAAAACTGTTATGATTCCTTGTTCCCCAAAATCCCATAAAGAGACTCTGACGGATAAGTGGATAATGAGAATCGCTGGTAAAGTTCCCATGCCTGTGATTTGATATGAATATGATTGCGGGACTATAATTGTGTAAATGGTGTGCGGTGATGAACAGAGATATTCATCACGATCCCCACAGAGAACGAGTGTTCAGTCCCACACTCTCCAGCACGCGTCCGAGGTCAACAGACGGGGTTTGGTGGCCACAGTAATGCACAGGGCTTGCTTTACTCCGAGGCGACGTGATGGGAGAGAAAGAGAGACGGCGAGTGCAGATCTGTCAGGGTTTCTGCTCTCAGATCTGAGCGATGACAGAACTCAGCCGAGCCGACACACTTCACAGCGCATCGGCTTCTGCAGAGCAATCTCTTCTTCACCTCGGCCGTCTCTCTCCTCAGTTTCTGCTGGAGCCGTCAGCATGCGTTACTTCAACTTAGTTTTACAATAATCCTGTTTAGCAGAAGAACTCGTGGTGAAAAACTACATTACCCATGATGCTACAGAAAATTCCACCAATCAGAGTCAAACAAGCCAAAATATCTCGTTAGCTCCGCCCACTTCCGTGAATCCCAGCGAATTATGTCATCGAGTCGTTCTCCCTACGCTCTCAAAACACTTGACGATTTGTATGAATAAGCATATTTTGCAATACACTTAAATTATATTGTTTTTATACATATAACCAACTTCTCCCCCCTCACTAAAGCTGTTAAAGGTACAAAATGCAATATTTTCTGCCACTAGAGGCGCTACAGCTTGATGACGATGTGAAGGAGCGAGGAATGATGGGAACTGTCGTTTTTAACTCCACCGTGGATGTAAATCAGACGGGAATCGAAAACTCATGTTCATGGATGAGGTAAAGTTCTATTTTTATAAATGTTGCGTTTAATGACATGCTTTTATTTCATTAAAATGAATTAACCGCAAGAAAAGTACGGTTTAACACTAAATTGGTTATCATGTTACTGTATTTGTCGAACTCATTGTTGTGATAACGCTGCGCAGTTTTACGTGTTCTAAACAATTGTTGTAAAGTAAATTCGAACACACAGATCATTTGCCAAAAGACGGATTAATCTTTATGTATAACACAAGCTATATTTATTTACATGGCCATAAACACCAGACGTGATAAACAATGTCAATAAACTAAACACAAGCCTAAAGCAATAATACTTTCCTTACATAAACATAACTATTACCGAACGCTACATTTGGAATATATAAAATTGACCCGTACGTTTATGCGACTTGTGTCTGTCGACAGAACCGGCTGCAGTCGGTAAAGAATAACATGTTCCATAACGACTGCGTGAAACAAGCTAACGTTTGTTGCTTGATAGAGCGATGCTACAACTACAACTTCCGCATGTGTCCAGGACTCCGCGCGGTAACCGAGGGTGACGCGGATATGACGCACTGACTGGCGACTCCAGCTGACCCGCTCACACGCCTCGCTTCCTCGGTTAAAATCGCAATAATTTTCTCACGATTTAAAAATAGTTGGAAACATTTGGGATATTGTAAGTAATCAATTTCACACAATATATAACACCGGCCTTGTGATTTTGGGATATTATAATGCAGGAATATCACATATTGTACCTTTAAGTTCTTGTATCTTTGTCTGATTTTCAAATACTTTTTTGCTTTAAATCAAAGTGTGTTGTGATTCTCCTCAGCTGGTTTGGTTTGGTAAATCCTTCAGTTTTGTCGTTGTGTGTGTGTGTGTAACACTGTACATGAATATTGATAATGTCCACTGATAATTCTCCATGTGGATTTCTACTGTACACCTGAACTATTATGATGGTTATAAGTACATTTTAAGGTAAAAGACAATTTTGATAGTTCAAGTAGATTGGTATATTAACATTATATCACTCACACAGTGCCATTGTGTAATGAAACATTGTCACCATATTTTTATAAAGTGCCCCTATTTTAAAGATCCTAATGTTGTTTTGGAGTCTCTCACAATAGACTTACATGCATCCAAGTTCAAAAATCACTATAATTTGCTCTAATATACACTGCACATCTCCTCATTTCTCAAAGAGTCTGAATCGGTTCGTTAGAAGATTCAGTCTCTCTAAACTCCGCCTCTCTGAGAGCTGCTCTGCTCTGATTGGCCAGACGCCCAGTCTGTTGTGATTGGTCGACTACTTACAGCGCATGTCGGAAACTAAATGTCCATTAACATCTGAATTTTCCTCAGTGTTTGATGCACAGTTTCCATCCACTTGTCAATCGAATTCTCTGAATTTCGGTAAAAAAAACTAACGCGAATAAAGCTGGTGAAAGTGTGTTTCCATCCAACGGCTTTAAAGCGAATAAAAACCCGTGCGTAATGACGGCACATGCTGTTTTGCGATCAAATTGGTATATCAAATTGATTTGAGACATTTTAAGGTGTTTCCATTCATTTTCGCACCGAATCGCACAACATTCAAGCCAACATTTGCGAACAAAGTTTTGCTAAACAAAATGCTATTCATTATTTATTCTGCAAATAACGTTTCCATCAGCGTTTATTGCATAAGCCGTATATCGATCAAGATAAAATCTGATGAGACCGAACGCATTTCATTTGAGTCGATATTCATGAAATTCAATTGAATTTTACTGTTTCCATAAGGCATTTTTCATTCGATATCACTTAACTCGGATAAAACGTGTGTATGGATATAAAGTGTCGGTTTTACCGCATCAATCTCATCAAAGTGGATTTGGAAAGTCTTATCGACATGAACAACACAAACTCTTTCAGTCTCAGATACACTACAGTGTTTGAGGGCGGAGCTAAGAGACGCTGCTCAGCCAATCAAGACCAGATGCTGGCATTATGCAAATTGGTTACATTGTAACAGGAAGTGAGACTGGAATTACTGACGACTCGTTTGAACCGTTCAGAATCGCTTCTTTCTTTTAGGAGACGATACGTTTATTTGTCGTGCACTTTGATCTTTGACATTCACGAACAGCTGCATTACACGGCATGAAATATAATATTTGAAAAAGCATAATAGGGGCACTTTAAGGTGAATTTGTGGCCGTTTCTTAACTGTACATTTAACTATATTTTTCACAGTGCAGGAAAAACATGAAGATGCATATCTTGAGTCTCTTTGGATGAATAAGTGATTCGTATACATATTAAATGACATTTAATTCTCTCTAAGATCCCCCCCACACACTGAGAAACAACGCAATGTTTTATGGGAATGCTTCTGTCAAGGTCAAAAGCGGTCTCTAAGAAGGAATAATAATGATACTTCACTAACTCGCATCTGCATGTGAGGACACAGTGCATGCATAAAAAATACAATTATTAAAACCACTGTTGCCATGGCAATCCAGACTAAATGCCACTGAACCCGCCCTGGCCTTCCAGGAGCCGGCGTCCATTAAAAGGTCACCGCGATGCTAACGCACGGGGATGTTGTGAGAGACGAGGGTTGTGTGTTACCGAGACAGTGTGTTTCTGTGCCGCTCCAGAGACCCGAGGACAGGCATTCCCGGACACCCGAGCCCACCAGGATGAAGCCCGAGTTGCAGGTAAAAATAGCGGTTGCTCCGAAGGTCGTCTGTGTCCCAATTTTCTGTCCATTAGGAGGAGTGGGCAGCTCTCCACACGAGATGACTAAAGTAAGAGGCGATAGAGAACACAATGAGTGGAAAACACAGCGGATAATGCACACGACATGAGGACGATATCAAGACCTCTGAACGGAGGAATCTCAGGATGAAAACGCTCACCAGGTTTAAAGCTTTACGAGGCACTTGATAGATTTAGAGCTACTAAAGCACAAGCACACTGCAAAACATGAGTTTTCCTCAGTCATCTTCAGGGTTATTAGTCTTAACTAAAACTCAAAAACATTTCTGTTCACTGAAATAAAATCACTTAAATATTATGTTTAGAAATATCGGTTGAAACTTAAACTAATCGAAAGTGTTAGAAATGTTGACTTGGCAATGAACTGAGATGAGTTTAAGTTGAAGAACTGAAATTTAAGTTTTACTTCTCCCCACTCCATTTCAAGCATAAGTGTATAAGTTATTATTATTAGAGTTATCATTATTATAGTTATTATTGTATATCTTTTCTGTTGTCACATTATTTGCTTGAAATAAATAATGAAAAAAAGAAAGAATGAAAGAAAGAAAGAAAGAAAGAAAGAAAAAAAGAAAAAAAGAAAGAAACAAAAGAAAAAATGAAAGAAAGAAAGAAAGAAAGAAGAAAGAAACAAAAGAAAGAAAGAATGAATGAAGAAGAATAAAAGAAAGAAAGAAGAACGAAAGAAACAAACAAACAAAAGAAAGAATAAAAGAAAGAAAGAAAGAAAGAAAGAAAGAACGAACGAAAGAAAGAAACAAAAGAAAGAATGAAAGAAAGAAAGAAAGAATGAAAGATAGAAAGAAGAAAGAAACAAAAGAAAGAAAGAAAGAAAGAAAGAAACAAAAGAAAGAATGAAAGAAAGAAAAAATGAAAGAAACAAAAGAAAGAAAGAAAGAAAGAAGAAAGAAAGAAAGAAAGAAAGAAAGAAAGAAAGAAAGAAAGAAAGAAAGAAAGATTAACTGGAGATAAATCTAAACTAAAACTGAAATAAAAATAAATTAAACCTAAATAGCAACATTTAAAAAATAAAAATAACAAAAGCACAAAATGAAATGACTAAACATTCAACTAGAAATAACACGAAAACTACCATATAAAATTAAATCTTTAATAAAATCTTATTTATATAAAATATTAAAAAATATTAATAAAACAACTGAAATGACACCGTTAATACTGTCTTGTTTTCATACTTGAATCAAGATTAGCCAAACGACAAGATATTAAGTCTTGTTTTCTGAGAAACAATATCAAAGTTAACTCAGTTTATGCTTAAGAAAAATCAACTTTAAATGAAGTTTATGTTTTGACCCCATTAGCAGATGTGTTCTTGTTTTAAGAAGTCATTCTTACATAAAGTCATTTAATTTTGATCATGAGTCTCAGTCTTGATTTAAGAATGTTTAGATAAATGTAATGAAAAAAAGACAAAATTATAATTTGCAGTGTAAGATTTTTTTTTTGATGACTTTAGGATAATAATGTTACAGAAACACAAATGACACGATTGTTACATTTAAAAACACACTTTCTCTTTAACATAACCATTTTACCATGTACCCGTTTAAACTGAACTGACGAGTAATAGCAACTAAAGTTCAGGATGATAGACTATATTCATATCTCCATTCATATCGATGTGGAAACAGTAGAAGCAGGAGATTTGAGCAGATCTGGGATATATTATTATATATGCGCTATTGTTCCGGAGCGTTTACCACAGCGCTCATCATTGCATCTGTGCTCATCATCTTCCCTTCGACTGCGCTGTTGTTTCTGAAAACTGTTCTCCGCCAGGATCCGTCAGACGCCATCAGTCATAAAGCGCACGCACGCACGCACACACACACACACACACACACACACACACACCACACACACACACACACACACACCACACACACACACACACACACACACACACACACACACACACACACAACTGGATCCTAAACTGTGTGTTAAAGAGGAGAACGCATGAGGCCATGTGTTTGTGTGTGTGTGTGTGTGTGTGTGTGTGTGTGTGTGTGTGTGTGTGTGTGTGTGTGTGTGTGTGTGTGTGTGTGTGTGTGTGTCGTCACGCTGTCACCATATAAAGCCTTTTAGGAAGTCACTATGCATTATTTCATATAAATTAGGAGTTACAATGTGTAATTGCTACAAATGCATGCTTTTTTAAAATGCTTGTGCAAAAAGAAGTGGTAACCTTCAGATGATCCCTTTAAAGAACTGTAAAAAAAAAAAAATAGAAAAATAAAAATAAAAAAAATAAAAAACATTTCGTCCCATGTGATCAACAAAATCTAGAGCAACTTGGAAAGTCACACAATATAATACATTACTTGCAATTTAGAGCTGGAAAAAAATGTATAATACATATATATATATATATTGCATTTTTTATGCATTTTTCCAAAATCCACATAACAATATGTGGATGAAACCTAATGATGCATTATGCATTTTATCATTTCCATGCAGCCGCTGGGAATTATGGGAAATGTTTTCTGTTTGCACAAGCATATCTCCTCATAATCCATCAGAATGAATAGAATTATCCCGCTAACAGTAAACACACTACATGCGACTATCCGAACTCAACATTCTCAAACTTAAACTTATAAAAACAATTACGACACAAACTAATCAGCTTCCACTTGAATGAATATCAAAATGAACACTTTCCTATGAAGCCCATGCTTATAATGAATTATAGCCCCATTTATACTTATTTATCAGTATTACTATTCTATTAATATATTTATAAAGACTCATTTAGACTGCAATTACATTTATAATATTTTTTATAATTACTTATAAGTCATGCATTTGCTTTATCTATTCATTCTGATGGATTATGAGGATATAAGCTGGTGCAAACAGAAAACATTTCCCATAGTTCCCAGCGGCTGCATGGAAATGATAAAATGCATAATGCATCATTAGGTTTCATCCACACATTGTTGTGGATTTTGGAAAAATGCATTAAAAATGCAATATATATATGTATGATTTATTTTTTTGCAGCTCTAAATTGCAAGTAATGTATTATATTGTGTGACTTTCAGTTGCTTCAGATTCCATTTCCATTATTACTTTGCAACAATTCTTTTCTTTCTCCCCAAACGCTCACGGATTCGTGTTTCTAACGAGGCTGATGTCATGATCATCTCTAGCACACATTGTGTTTATCGTGCAATTAATACGTGAAAATGAGTTTTTACGTGCATATGACACAGTTTTCGTGTGCATATGATACACACTTTATTGCGTGTAATACACACACACCCCACACCACTACTAAACCTACCCATGCATATCATATGCACGTATTTTCGCGTATAAATTTGCATGATAAACACAATGCGTGGTCCTTATACCAGAGAAACAAGCGCGCCACATCTTTACAATATTGTCTTTGAACTTCCGGTTCTGCGGTTGCTCTGTATATCTCTGTAAAACTCTACGGCCCTATTGTAACGCTCTGAAACGCAAGTATCAAACGCGAAACGCAAGTAACTCTGTGTGCGGATCCCGGCGCTGTTGCTATTATACCGGCGGGATAAACGACTCTTGCGCCCGACGCAAATCTAAAATGTGTGTGTCTGAAGTCGCTTCATTACTCATAGCTGTGGTTTGGGCGTAACGTGAAATAAACCAATCAGAGCGTCCTCTCACATTCCCTTTAAGAGCCGGCGCGCTTGTTCCACGGCGGATTGCTATTATAACGGCGGATCGCTATTATAACGGTGGATTGCTATTATAACGGTGGATTGCTATTATAACGGTGGATTGCTATTATAACGGCGGATCGCTATTATAACGGCGGATCGCTATTATAACGGCGGATCACTATTATAACGGCGGATTGCTATTATAACGGCGGATCGCTATTATAACGGCGGATCGCTATTATAACGGCGGATTGCTATTATAACGGCCGATCGCTATTATAACGGCGGATCGCTATTATAACGGCGGATCGCTATTATAACGGCGGATCGCTATTATAACGGCGGATCGCTATTATAACGGCGGATCGCTATTATAACGGCGGATCACTATTATAACGGCGGATCACTATTATAATGGCGGATTGCTATTATAACGGCGGATCACTATTATAACGGCGGATTGCTATTATAACGGCGGATCGCTATTATAACGGCGGATCACTATTATAACGGCGGATCACTATTATAACGGCGGATCGCTATTATAATGGCGGATCGCTATTATAACGGCGGATTGCTATTATAACGGCGGATCACTATTATAACGGCGGATTGCTATTATAACGGCGGATCGCTATTATAACGGCGGATTGCTATTATAACGGCGGATTGCTATTATAACGGTGGATTGCTATTATAACGGCGGATCGCTATTATAACGGCGGATTGCTATTATAACGGCGGATTGCTATTATAACGGCGGATCGCTATTATAACGGCGGATCGCTATTATAACGGCGGATTGCTATTATAACGGTGGATTGCTATTATAACGGCGGATCGCTATTATAACGGTGGATTGCTATTATAACGGCGGATCGCTATTATAACGGCGGATCGCTATTATAACGGCGGATTGCTATTATAACGGTGGATCGCTATTATAACGGCGGATCGCTATTATAACGGCGGATCGCTATTATAACGGCGGATTGCTATTATAACGGCGGATCGCTATTATAACGGCGGATTGCTATTATAACGGCGGATTGCTATTATAACGGCGGATCGCTATTATAACGGCGGATTGCTATTATAACGGCGGATCGCTATTATAACGGCGGATCGCTATTATAACGGTGGATTGCTATTATAACGGCGGATCGCTATTATAACGGCGGATCGCTATTATAACGGCGGATCGCTATTATAACGGCGGATCGCTATTATAACGGCGGATCGCTATTATAACGGCGGATCGCTATTATAACGGCGGATTGCTATTATAACGGCGGATCGCTATTATAACGGCGGATCGCTATTATAACGGCGGATCGCTATTATAACGGCGGATCGCTATTATAACGGCGGATTGCTATTATAACGGTGGATTGCTATTATAACGGCGGATTGCTATTATAACGGCGGATTGCTATTATAACGGCGGATCGCTATTATAACGGCGGATTGCTATTATAACGGCGGATCGCTATTATAACGGCGGATCGCTATTATAACGGCGGATCGCTATTATAACGGCGGATCGCTATTATAACGGCGGATTGCTATTATAACGGTGGATTGCTATTATAACGGCGGATCGCTATTATAACGGTGGATCGCTATTATAACGGTGGATCGCTATTATAACGGCGGATTGCTATTATAACGGTGGATTGCTATTATAACGGCGGATCGCTATTATAACGGCGGATCGCTATTATAACGGTGGATCGCTATTATAACGGCGGATTGCTATTATAACGGTGGATTGCTATTATAACGGTGGATTGCTATTATAACGGCGGATCGCTATTATAACGGTGGATCGCTATTATAACGGTGGATCGCTATTATAACGGTGGATTGCTATTATAACGGTGGATTGCTATTATAACGGCGGATCGCTATTATAACGGCGGATTGCTATTATAACGGCGGATTGCTATTATAACGGCGGATTGCTATTATAACGGCGGATTGCTATTATAACGGCGGATTGCTATTATAACGGCGGATCGCTATTATAACGGCGGATTGCTATTATAACGGCGGATTGCTATTATAACGGCGGATTGCTATTATAACGGCGGATTGCTATTATAACGGCGGATCGCTATTATAACGGTGGATAGCTATTATAACGGCGGATTGCTATTATAACGGCGGATTGCTATTATAACGGCGGATTGCTATTATAACGGCGGATTGCTATTATAACGGCGGATTGCTATTATAACGGCGGATCGCTATTATAACGGCGGATTGCTATTATAACGGCGGATCGCTATTATAACGGCGGATCGCTATTATAACGGCGGATTGCTATTATAACGGCGGATTGCTATTATAACGGCGGATCGCTATTATAACGGCGGATCGCTATTATAACGGCGGATTGCTATTATAACGGCGGATTGCTATTATAACGGCGGATCGCTATTATAACGGCGGATCGCTATTATAACGGCGGATTGCTATTATAACGGCGGATTGCTATTATAACGGCGGATTGCTATTATAACGGTGGATCGCTATTATAACGGCGGATCGCTATTATAACGGCGGATTGCTATTATAACGGCGGATCGCTATTATAACGGCGGATCGCTATTATAACGGCGGATTGCTATTATAACGGCGGATTGCTATTATAACGGCGGATTGCTATTATAACGGCGGATCGCTATTATAACGGCGGATTGCTATTATAACGGAGGATCGCTATTATAACGGCGGATCGCTATTATAACGGCGGATCGCTATTATAACGGTGGATTGCTATTATAACGGCGGATCGCTATTATAACGGCGGATCGCTATTATAACGGCGGATCGCTATTATAACGGCGGATCGCTATTATAACGGCGGATCGCTATTATAACGGCGGATTGCTATTATAACGGCGGATTGCTATTATAACGGCGGATTGCTATTATAACGGCGGATTGCTATTATAACGGCGGATTGCTATTAACGGCGGATTGCTATTATAACGGCGGATCGCTATTATAACGGCGGATTGCTATTATAACGGCGGATCGCTATTATAACGGCGGATCGCTATTATAACGGCGGATTGCTATTATAACGGCGGATTGCTATTATAACGGCGGATCGCTATTATAACGGCGGATCGCTATTATAACGGCGGATTGCTATTATAACGGCGGATTGCTATTATAACGGCGGATCGCTATTATAACGGCGGATCGCTATTATAACGGCGGATTGCTATTATAACGGCGGATTGCTATTATAACGGCGGATTGCTATTATAACGGTGGATCGCTATTATAACGGCGGATCGCTATTATAACGGCGGATTGCTATTATAACGGCGGATCGCTATTATAACGGCGGATTGCTATTATAACGGCGGATTGCTATTATAACGGCGGATTGCTATTATAACGGCGGATTGCTATTATAACGGCGGATCGCTATTATAACGGCGGATTGCTATTATAACGGCGGATTGCTATTATAACGGCGGATCGCTATTATAACGGCGGATCGCTATTATAACGGCGGATTGCTATTATAACGGCGGATTGCTATTATAACGGCGGATTGCTATTATAACGGCGGATTGCTATTATAACGGCGGATTGCTATTATAACGGCGGATCGCTATTATAACGGCGGGTTTGCCGGCGCACGCCAGGAGCGGTTCACAGCCGAGGAGACCGACGTTCTCGTCAGGGCCGTAAAACACAGAGAAGTGACATTGTATGAGGATGATGGAGAAACACACACACATTAGCTTCGGTTAAACAGGCGTATAATAATTTGGGTAAATGTGTAATCTAGATTTATGCATATTTCTTCACATCTTCACGGACACAACAATGATTTCCCTCGTGTGTTAATATTTTTCCTTGTAATAATGTATGATTTGCAAAAATGAAAACTGCTGCGTCTGTGTAGATGAGAGAATCAAAGTGTGTGTGTTGTTCACACGCTACATAATGGCCAAGCACGCGCCCTTAAAATAGCATATGACTAACGCGCGGCGCCGCTGTCTTTAGACCTGGGTTTCTCCTGGTCAGTGGCGAGTTGTTTTCTGAAACTGCAGAATATCACCAGGGAACGTTTGCGCCGGAACACACTCCTCTTTACACTGAACCACCCCCCCCGAGCGCAAGTTCATTCCCTAATTTACCGACGTGCGTCTGTGGAGGGAAGAGTCGCTGTGCGCGGGTGCAGAACAGGAATGACACATGCGGCCAGTACAAAGTCAGTTGCGCTGGGTGCAAGATAGGGGCCTATGGCATCGCTGTCCAGGAGTAATCCGCTTTTGAAGTGTATTTACTAGGGCTGGGAATCGATTAAAAAAAATTAACTAATTAATTGCACATTTTCTGTAATTAATTGCAATTAATTGCGTTTCCCCCAAGCTTGTAATCATCAATATTTAAACTTAGAATCACCTAATTAAACAACACAGGAAAAAAAAAGGAACAGAAAATAGCCCTATATTAAAATATTAAACATCAATATATCAATATATTATTCTTTTTCAATAATCAACATAATCAATTTAACAGGTTATTATTATTATTTTAATAATTATCAAAACAAAATATAGTCCTACAAAGCTATTATTACCAGAGCATGTGATCAGAGCAGGTCATTTTACCATTGTTGTGACTATACCAGCTGAGCTCAGCAAACAGAAGTCTACAGAGAAATTTCACGTCATTTGAGTGGACTTTACTTTTCAAGTGCTTGGTACATGATTGAAGCCTTTGGGCCATTAACGACAGAGCCGCCGACACACACACACACACACACACACACACGGAACGGAGAGAGCGCCGCTGCTGGGCCGTTAACGACAGAGCGCGCCAACACACACACACACACACACACACACACACGGAACGGAGAGAGCGCAGCTGCTGGGCCGTTAACGACAGAGCGCGCCAACACACACACACACACACACACACACACACACACACGGAACGGAGAGAGCGCCGCTGCTGGGCCGTTAACGACAGAGCGCGCCAACACACACACACACACACACACACACACACACCACACACACACACACACACGGAACGGAGAGAGCGCCGCTGCTGGGCCGTTAACGACAGAGCGCGCCAACACACACACACACACACACACACACACACACACACGGAACGGAGAGAGCGCCGCTGCTGGGCCGTTAACGACAGAGCGCGCCAACACACACACACACACACACACACACACGGAACGGAGAGAGCGCCGCTGCTGGGCGTTAACGACAGAGCGCGCCAACACACACGCGCGCGCGGAGCACAGAACGCGACGCACATACTGAGCGGAAAAGACCCGCTCATGAAACCTGCGCGAGAATGAAACCTGATCGCCGAACACGGAGGGGCGGCATATTTCAGCCTGTTTAATAGCAGACGCAGCAGGAAATCATTAAAACGAGGCAAAAAAAAGGTGCTGCGTTATTTTTTTTTAACGCGTTAAACATTTCAAATTAATCGCAAAAAATTAACGCGTTAATTCCCCCCAGCCCTAGTATTTACTTAATGTAAAGTTAACGAGAGTTATCATGAGGATTGTAATGTTTAAAGCAGAAGTCTTAACAAATGCCAGTAGACCGAGAAGATTTTAATTAATAAATACGCAAGATCGCTGTGAAAATACAGTCGGAAGACAAAAGACAGCGAGCGCGGCGCTGAAAAGGGGCGGAGCTACAGAAGCTCTATAGAGACGCATTAAGGCTACGTTTACACGTGGACGGCTTTCTTCATAAACGGACATTTCACCGCTCTCCGTTTTCAAAAAATAACATCGTCAGTTTTCAGAAAAGTGTTCGTTACACGGACCTGTGTGTATGCCGTCGAGAGCATGCCAAACCTGTAGGTGGCAGTGTCACGAGAAGCTCAAGCCCACGTTAGCCAATCACAATCATGAAAATAGTCTCATACTGTGACGTCGCTGACTAAAACTTCTCTCAGTTTACATGCAAACGTGCAAACGAAGTTTTCCAAAATCTCCACTCTGGCCGGAGTTTTTAGAAAGAATGGTTTTCTGAGGAGAATTCTCCGTTTGCGTGTAAACGAAGGGAAATGTCTAAATGAGCATGTGCGTGTAAACGGGGCCTCAGTGTGAGTGTGTTGAGGCGCCACAACGAGCTGCTAATCCTTCACACTTCGGGACACAATTGACAAAATCATTAGTCCTGCAGTCTGACCTTACAGACCAGCCAGCCTAACCAGACCAGAGAGATGTGCATGTCACGATACACACACAGCGCTGGAGTGACACACACACACACACACACACACAGCGCTGGAGTAACACACACACACACACACACACAGCGCTGGAGTAACACACACATACACACACACACACAGCGCTGGAGTAACACACACACACACACACACACAGCGCTGGAGTAACACACACACACACACACACACACAGCGCTGGAGTAACACACACACACACACACACACACACTCTCACTCTTGCAGCGCGGTCTCTCGTTCCTCCAGCTCCAGGTCCCGTTGGGTGT
This sequence comes from Phoxinus dragarum, assembly GCA_033366665.1. NCBI lineage: Eukaryota > Metazoa > Chordata > Actinopteri > Cypriniformes > Leuciscidae > Phoxinus > Phoxinus dragarum. The sequence continues at coordinate 64,636 of JARPMJ010004600.1, forward strand.
GCAGTGGATGTGTGCGGGCCCGAGCCGGAGTCACACACACACACACACACACACACACACACACACACACACACACACACTCACTCTTGCAGCGGGGTCTCTCGTTCCTCCAGCTCCAGGTCCCGTTGGATGTGCAGTGGATGTGGGCGGGGCCGAGCCGGAGTCACACACACAAACACACACACACAAACACACACACACACACACACACACACACACACACACACACACACACACACACACTCACTCTTGCAGCGGGGTCTCTCGTTCCTCCAGCTCCAGGTCCCGTTGGGTGTGCAGTGGATGTGGGCGGGGCCGAGCTGGAGTCACACACACACACACACACACACACACTCTTGCAGCGCGGTCTCTCGTTCCTCCAGCTCCAGGTCCCGTTGGGTGTGCAGTGGATGTGAGCGGGCCCGAGCCGGAGTCACACACACACACACACACACACACACACACACACACACACACACACACACACACACACACACACACACACACACTCACTCACTCTTGCAGCGGGGTCTCTCGTTCCTCCAGCTCCAGGTCCCGTTGGGTGTGCAGTGGATGTGGGCGGGCCCGAGCCGGAGTCACACACACACACACACACGAACACACACACGCACACACACTCACTCTTGCAGCGCGGTCTCTCGTTCCTCCAGCTCCAGGTCCCGTTGGGTGTGCAGTGGATGTGGGCGGGCCCGAGCCGGAGTCACACACACACACACACACGAACACACACACACACACACACTCACTCTTGCAGCGCGGTCTCCTCGTTCCTCCAGCTCCAGGTCCCGTTGGGTGTGCAGTGGATGTGGGCGGGGCCGAGCTGGAGGTCACACACACACACACACACACACACACACACACACACACACACACACACACACACACACACACACACACACACACTCACTCTTGCAGCGCGGTCTCTCGTTCCTCCAGCTCCAGGTCCCGTTGGGTGTGCAGTGGATGTGAGCGGGCCCGAGCCGGAGTCACACACACACACACACACACACAAACACACACACACACACACACGAACACACACACACACACACACTCACTCTTGCAGCGCGGTCTCTCGTTCCTCCAGCTCCAGGTCCCGTTGGGTGTGCAGTGGATGTGGGCGGGGCCGAGCTGGAGTCACACACACACACACACACACACACACACACACACACACACACACACACACACACACACACACACACACTCACTCTTGCAGCGCGGTCTCTCGTTCCTCCAGCTCCAGGTCCCGTTGGGTGTGCAGTGGATGTGGGCGGGGCCGAGCCGGAAGAAGCCGGGGTTGCAGGTGAAAGCCACTTTCGTGCCGTACTCGTAGCGAGAGCCGTTGACGATCCTCCATTTGCCGTGATCCAGCGAGAAGGGAGCCGATACTGGGACACACCACCACTGAGAGCAAAGGGTGAACACGTGAAGACACACACACTGCACTGTAAGGCAAGGTTATTTAGTGTGTGTTAAATACATAAATGGTCATGATATACGGCACAATCTAACACACACGGTTTAAAACTTTCCTTAGTGTATTTACTAGTTGCCATATCAACACTATGTTATGAAATAATTGTGCAAAAATGTACAAATCTTTGAGATATCACTAAACATTTATTTAGCCATTGCAAAAGTAGATTTATTATGTTAATTTCTTCATCTGTTATTTATTTATTTATTTAAAATGAGACAAATCTGATATTATTTTAATCTAATATCTGTTATTTAACAGTTGTTTAATGATGTAACAGCAGAAACACTCGCCGAGGCGGGGCATGTCGTCACACTGCGTTACAATGAAATATGATATTCTATTCTATACTTTTATGAATTGTATTGAGAAAACATGAGAAAAAGCAGAATAAAGACTGAGATTCAATGTTCAAAAATTATTAATTATTATTATGTTTTGAACTATGCTGTGTTTTGCATTGTGTTTGTTGTCAAACTAAAAAAATTTTTTTTACATTATTTGACATTATTTTTATATGAAAAAGTTAATCTTTGTATTTTATTGAAAAAAATATTTTAGTTTGTCTCATAGTTTGGGTAAAAGGACACGAGCTCTTGTAGCTCCGCCCCCTGTGCCGGGAGCAGCAGCTCATTTGCATTTAAAGGGACAGACACAAAACGGCGTGTTTTTGCTCATCCTCAAAAAGTGAGAATTTTACCATGATATATGAAAATATCTGTGGGGTATTTTGAGCTGAAACTTCACACACACACTCTGGGGACATCAGAGACTTATTTTACATCTTGTGAAAAGGTCATTATAGGACCTCTTTAATATAGTTGTCCCCTTAACTCCTCTGACCGCTGAACTGTTGTGCTGAGTGAGAGCAGGGCATGAGTGTGTCACCTGTGCATCGAGGGGTTTTGTTGTGTGTGCTCCAGGTGCCGTCGGCCTGACACACACTGCTCGTCACTTCCTTCGAGGACAGGCGGAAGCCGTCGCTGCAGAAATACGTGGCTCGTGTTCCTGAGGAATAATCCGCCGCCAGAACGCCTCCGTTCACAGGAGCCACCGGCGGCCCACACGACACCGCTGCCAAACACACACACACACACACACACACACACACACACACACACACACACACACACACCATCAAAACCATGAACAGAGAATCACATAAAGGTGAAGTACGGCGGTTCTGCGACACCATTACAAGAACAAAGCGTATTTAGCAAACGCCGCTTTCAAACGTCTTAAAGCGGTCATGATGAAATGAGAAATCAAGATCTTTTAACACACACTAACAGTCAAACGTAAGATTTTAATGTTTTTAAAAGTACCGTAGTCTCTTCTGCTCACCAAGGTTGCATTTATTTGAT
>JARPMJ010004600.1:72500-74134 GCA_033366665.1 Phoxinus dragarum
ATCCGCTAATATTTTACTCCATTATGTTTAATGCACTATAATAATGGTGTTCATAATGCACATTATAATGCATTATATCACTTCATAAATAATAGTACCTAAAGTTAAAATGCATTATAATATTTGCAGTTTCTGGTTGTTTGTCGTGTGTTTTAATGCATTATACTTTCTAAAGGCGTTCGATGAATATATAATATTATAACTGCGGTTACAATGATTTATAGAGTGCATTGCAAGGCATAATAAATGCATTAAAATACTTTGCATGCATTATATATAAAGGCTTTAAGTAAAGTGTTTCCGAAACATGAACCGACAAAATGCATCTTTACTGTGTTCTTACACACATCACCTGGAGGATCTGAACGCAGCGCTCGGCTTCTCTCACACACACACACACACACACCTCGTGTCTGCAGCATGTAACCGTGAATTCATCATGCCGTGAACTACTTAAGCAGGGTTTGAGAACACACTCGACGTGCTTCACACACACACACACACACACACACACACACACACACACACACACACACACACACACACACACACACACACACACACAACACACACACACACACACACACACACACACACACACCACACACACACACACACACACACACACACACACACACACACACATCACTTTCTGTAGCGTTCACCTCTTCATGTATATTGCATTTAACATTTGGATTTTGGAGTTTATTTCAATTGCATTAAGTATTTTCTTAAAAGGAAATACTGATCATTTGTGTTAATGCAATCTGGTCATAGACGGCAGTGTATGTGCATATATCCACTTCAAACCAGCATTTGTATTCCCATCTTGGTGTTTCCATCTGTTGCATTTATGCATTGTGCATTAAAATTTTCAATTTTGCATTAAAATATGTCAGTGCCGTTTCTGTTTCCCAGGCCGAGATCGCTATGGATCACTATTTTTTTTTAAATAATACCAAATAACAGTATTATAGTCTAGCATTATTTAAAGAATCCTTTTAATCCTAAAATGTATTGAATGAACATCAATTGACCAAGTCTATAGTAAATTGTTTAGTTTACTTTTGCAACTTTCTTTGGATTAAATAAAGTATGTTAAATTAATAAATTACCAAACTTAATATTATATCTCATTGCCTTTTCATTACATAAATTAGAATTTGGCAGATCTTGGACTATAATTACGCTAAGAAGGTTTTAATGACATTCCCAATAGAGTTTAATTCAATTTCACACAAGTTATAATACATTTAAGATGACAATCAATTTAATTATATCATTTTTTATTACACTTTAATTTGACTATAAGTAACTTTGCACATGTCAACTAGCTCTCATTAGAGTATTAGCAGACGGTGAGTTAGAATAAGTTCACATGTATTGTAAATTACAGTCTGTTAGGAGCATCAAAATAAAGTTTTACTTAATTAAAAAAAAAAAAAAGATAAGAGATGAGATCGATTAAACTATCTCTAGACTTCTAGACATAAATATAACACTTTATTGTGTTTTCTAGATTTTATTTGAATACTATATCAAAGCTTTGGTTCTGGAATTGTTTGCCAAAATTTATTATTCTGATGCTGTCATTCATTTAAAAATGACATATTTCAATATATGCTGAATATTTG
>JARPMJ010004601.1:0-74107 GCA_033366665.1 Phoxinus dragarum
TAAAGAACAGCAGCAGTAAAGGTGAAGGACACGCCTGATACACACGTCAGCAATCTCATCTCGGTGTGTGTGACGGTGATGCGGTGATGGACACACACGGACACACACACTCTCACACACACACTCTCTCTCTCCAGTATTGTAGTCGAGTCACCATTACCTGAGTTCAGATCAACTAGTTTATATTTTGTTTGAATACAACGATCATAGTGATGTAAATGGTAAAACACAGAAACATGCAAGAGAACAGCTCTGATCTCGCTTCCGTCATACTTCATATGTTTACAAGACAGCAAACACTAAAACATAATAGCCTAATAATAAAAAAACTACTCAGGTTTGCTTATATATATATATATATAATATATATACAGTGTGAAAAAAGCGCTGCTCACGCGTGGCAGAGAGCGTCAGTGTGTGTCCAGCGAGGAGAGCGAGCGGTAGTGTGTGTGTGTGTGTGTGTCCAGTGAGGAGAGCGAGCAGTAGTGTGTGTGTGTGTGTGTGTGTGTGTCCAGCGAGGAGAGCGAGCGGGTAGTGTGTGTGTGTCCAGCGAGGAGAGCGAGCGGTAGTGTGTGTGTGTGTGACGGTGACGCGGTGATGGACACACACGGACACACACACTCTCACACACACACACACTCTCTCTCTCCAGTATTGTAGTCGAGTCACCATTACCTGAGTTCAGATCAACTAGTTTATATTTTGTTTGAATACAACGATCATAGTGATGTAAATGGTTAAAACACAGAAACATGCAAGAGAACAGCTCTGATCTCGCTTCCGTCATACTTCATATGTTTACAAGACAGCAAACACTAAAACATAATAGCCTAATAATAAAAAAACTACTCAGGTTTGCTTATATATATATATATATATATACAGTGTGAAAAAAGCGCTGCTCACGCGCGGCAGAGAGCGTCAGTGTGTGTCCAGCGAGGAGAGCGAGCGGTAGTGTGTGTGTGTCCAGCGAGGAGAGCGAGCGGTAGTGTGGTGTGTGTCCAGCGAGGAGAGCGAGCGGTAGTGTGTGTGTGTCCAGCGAGGAGAGCGAGCGGTAGTGTGTGTGTGTGTGTGTCCAGCGAGGAGAGCGAGCGGTAGTGTGTGTGTGTGTGTGTCCAGCGAGGAGAGCGAGCGGTAGTGTGTGTGTGTCCAGCGAGGAGAGCGAGCGGTAGTGTGTGTGTGTGTGTCCAGCGAGGAGAGCGAGCGGTAGTGTGTGTGTGTGTGTGTCCAGCGAGGAGAGCGAGCGGTAGTGTGTGTGTGTGTGTGTGTCCAGCGAGGAGAGCGAGCGGTAGTGTGTGTGTGTGTGTGTGTGTCCAGCGAGGAGAGCGAGCGGTAGTGTGTGTGTGTGTGTCCAGTGAGGAGAGCGAGCAGTAGTGTGTGTGTGTGTGTGTGTCCAGCGAGGAGAGCGAGCGGTAGTGTGTGTGTGTGTGTGTGTGTCCAGCGAGGAGAGCGAGCGGTAGTGTGTGTGTGTGTGTGTGTCCAGCGAGGAGAGCGAGCGGTAGTGTGAGTGTGTCCAGCGAGGAGAGCGAGCGGTAGTGTGTGTGTGTGTGTGTCCAGCGAGGAGAGCGAGCGGTAGTGTGTGTGTCCAGCGAGGAGAGCGAGCGGTAGTGTGTGTGTGTCCAGCGAGGAGAGTGAGCGGTAGTGTGTGTGTGTGTGTGTCCAGCGAGGAGAGCGAGCGGTAGTGTGTGTGTGTGTGTGTGTGTCCAGCGAGGAGAGCGAGTGGTAGTGTGTGTGTGTGTCCAGCGAGGAGAGCGAGCGGTAGTGTGTGTGTGTCCAGCGAGGAGAGCGAGCGGTAGTGTGAGTGTGTGTGTGTGTGTCCAGCGAGGAGAGCGAGCGGTAGTGTGTGTGTGTGTGTGTGTCCAGCGAGGAGAGCGAGCGGTAGTGTGAGTGTGTCCAGCGAGGAGAGCGAGCGGTAGTGTGTGTGTGTGTGTGTCCAGCGAGGAGAGCGAGCGGGTAGTGTGTGTGTGTGTGTGTCCAGCGAGGAGAGCGAGCGGTAGTGTGTGTGTGTCCAGCGAGGAGAGTGAGCGGTAGTGTGTGTGTGTGTGTCCAGCGAGGAGAGCGAGCGGTAGTGTGTGTGTGTCCAGCGAGGAGAGCGAGCGGTAGTGTGAGTGTGTGTGTGTGTGTCCAGCGAGGAGAGCGAGCGGTAGTGTGTGTGTGTGTGTGTGTGTGTCCAGCGAGGAGAGCGAGCGGTAGTGTGAGTGTGTCCAGCGAGGAGAGCGAGCGGTAGTGTGTGTGTGTGTGTGTCCAGCGAGGAGAGCGAGCGGTAGTGTGTGTGTGTGTGTGTCCAGCGAGGAGAGCGAGCGGTAGTGTGTGTGTGTCCAGCGAGGAGAGTGAGCGGTAGTGTGTGTGTGTCCAGCGAGGAGAGCGAGCGGTAGTGTGTGTGTGTCCAGCGAGGAGAGCGAGCGGTAGTGTGTGTGTGTGTGTGTGTCCAGCGAGGAGAGCGAGCGGTAGTGTGTGTGTGTGTGTGTCCAGCGAGGAGAGCGAGCGGTAGTGTGTGTGTGTCCAGCGAGGAGAGCGAGCGGTAGTGTGTGTGTGTGTGTGTGTGTCCAGCGAGGAGAGCGAGCGGTAGTGTGTGTGTGTGTGTGTGTCCAGCGAGGAGAGCGAGCGGTAGTGTGTGTGTTTGTGTGTGTCCAGCGAGGAGAGCGAGCGGTAGTGTGTGTGTGTGTGTGTCCAGCGAGGAGAGCGAGCGGGTAGTGTGTGTGTGTGTGTGTGTGTCCAGCGAGGAGAGCGAGCGGTAGTGTGTGTGTGTGTGTCCAGTGAGGAGAGCGAGCAGTAGTGTGTGTGTGTGTCCAGCGAGGAGAGCGAGCGGTAGTGTGTGTGTGTGTGTCCAGTGAGGAGAGCGAGCGGTAGTGTGTGTGTCCAGTGAGGAGAGCGAGCGGTAGTGTGTGTGTGTCCAGCGAGGAGAGCGAGCGGTAGTGTGTGTGTGTGTGTGTGTCCAGCGAGGAGAGCGAGCGGTAGTGTGTGTGTGTGTGTCCAGTGAGGAGAGCGAGCGGTAGTGTGTGTGTGTGTGTCCAGTGAGGAGAGCGAGCGGTAGTGTGTGTGTGTGTGTCCAGTGAGGAGAGCGAGCGGTAGTGTGTGTGTCCAGTGAGGAGAGCGAGCGGTAGTGTGTGTGTGTGTGTCCAGTGAGGAGAGCGAGCGGTAGTGTGTGTGTCCAGTGAGGAGAGCGAGCGGTAGTGTGTGTGTGTCCAGCGAGGAGAGCGAGCGGTAGTATGTGTGTGTCCAGTGAGGAGAGCGAGCGGTAGTGTGTGTGTCCAGCGAGGAGAGCGAGCGGTAGTGTGTGTGTGTGTGTCCAGTGAGGAGAGCGAGCGGTAGTGTGTGTGTGTGTGTCCAGTGAGGAGAGCGAGCGGTAGTGTGTGTGTCCAGTGAGGAGAGCGAGCGGTAGTGTGTGTGTGTCCAGCGAGGAGAGCGAGCGGTAGTATGTGTGTGTCCAGCGAGGAGAGCGAGCGGTAGTGTGTGTGTGTGTGTGTCCAGCGAGGAGAGCGAGCGGTAGTGTGTGTGTGTGTCCAGCGAGGAGAGCGAGCGGTAGTGTGTGTGTGTGTGTGTCCAGCGAGGAGAGCGAGTGTGTGTGTGTTTCCAGCGAGGAGAGCGAGCGGTAGTGTGTGTGTGTGTGTGTCCAGCGAGGAGAGCGAGTGTGTGTGTGTGTGTGTGTGTGTGTCCAGCGAGGAGAGCGAGCGGTAGTGTGTGTGTGTGTGTGTCCAGCGAGGAGAGCGAGCGGTAGTGTGTGTGTGTGTGTCCAGCGAGGAGAGCGAGCCGCATGAGTCCGAATCATCATCACACACACACTCAGAACAATCATCATCACACACACACACACACACACACACACACACACAGTGTATTACACCAGTAAAGTGTTTTCTTTGTCCCGCCGCGTATACTCCTCCCTGTAGCGGTGCGGAGTTTGTGTTTGGCGCTACCGCACTAGCGGTTGCTGGGCAACATGAGACGTATACAGTGACGTAAGATCTGGCTCTGTTGTGGCGCTCTAGCCGGTGGAAAGGCAAACTGGTAGTAAGCTCGTCAGTCGAACCAACTCTGAACCAGCACCCGGTTCTTGTTGGTGGGAAAAGGGGTAAGTGTGTACATCAGAACTGCACACTTATATCCAGAGCTCCTGACACACTGAGTTATGCTGACGTGACAGAGATAATGATCCTGCGATGTTGAGGATTCACATCTACACACGACAACAGCTGTCTCTGAACACACTACACAACACACACACACTACACAACACACACGTCACAACACACACACACGACAACGACTGTCTCTGAGTGTTCACCGTCACGTCACACACACACACGTCACAACACACACACACGACAACGACTGTCTCTGAGTGTTCACCGTCACGTCACACACACACACACACACACGTCACAACACACGACAACGGCTGTCTCTGAGTGTTCACAGTCACGTCACACACACACTACACAACACACACACACTACACAACACACACACACTACACAACACACACGTCACAACACACACGTCACAACACACACACACGACAACGACTGTCTCTGAGTGTTCACCGTCACGTCACACACACACACACACACACGTCACAACACACGACAACAACTGTCTCTGAGTGTTCACCGTCACGTCACACACACACGTCACAACACACACAACAACAACGGCTATCTCGAGTGTTCACCGTCACGTCACACACACACTACAAAACACACGTCACAACACACACACATGACTGTCTCTGAGTGTTCACCGTCACGTCACACACACACTACACAACACACACTACACAACACACACACACGTCACACACACACACACGTCACACACGACAACGACTATCTCTGAGTGTTCACCGTCACGTCACACACACACTACACACACACACTACACAACACACGTCACAACACACACACACGTCACAACACACACACACACGACAACGACTATCTCTGAGTGTTCACCGTCACGTCACACACACACTACACAACACACACTACACAACACACGTCACAACACACACACACGTCACAACACACACACACACGACAACGGCTATCTCTGAGTGTTCACCGTCACGTCACACACACACACTACACAACACAACACACACACACGTCACAACACACACACACGTCACAACACACACACACGTCACAACACACACACACGACAACGACTATCTCTGAGTGTTCACCGTCACGTCACACACACTACACAACACACACTACACAACACACGTCACAACACACACACACGTCACAACACACACACACGACAACGGCTATCTCTGAGTGTTCACCGTCACGTCACACACAAACACTACACAACACACACACACGTCACAACACACACACACGTCACAACACACACACACGTCACAACACACACACACGACAACGACTATCTCTGAGTGTTCACCGTCACGTCACACACACACTACACAACACGCGTCACAACACACACACACGTCACAACACACACACACATCACAACACACACACACGACTGTCTCTGAGTGTTCACCGTCACGTCACACCCACACTACACAACACACACACACACGACAATGGCTGTCTCTGAGTGTTCACCGTCACGTCACACACACACTACACAACACACGTCACAAACACACACTACACAACACACTAGGGGTGGTTAATCTGTCTGATTTCCCGATTCGATTACGATTATTGAAGTCCCGATTCGATTACAGTCGATTTTCGATTATTAACGATTCTCGATTCTCGATTATTGATTTTCCATTTCACAACAGTAAATTCACTACAGTAAAAATCACAACAATAACAAATTATAACAAACTTCAACATATTCTGAATCTCTATTAACATAAAATACGGATGTCCACGCATCACATGTTACAGCTATCCTATCCGCTTTCTTCAGTGATTCCATGACTTCGGTTTTGGTCTTGTTGTAGAGTGTGGGGATCGCTGTGTCTGTAAAATATCTCCGAGATGGGACGTTGTATCTCGGCTCCAAAGTGTGCAACATAGCGCGAAAGCCCTGGTTCTCAACGACTGGATGCAAATCCTTGGCAATAAAAGTTGCGATTGATTGTGTAATGCGCTTTGCCCTTTCCGAGCCGGGTGGAAGCTTTGACAATGTTGTTTCCACGCTTCAGAGTTCCGTCTTTTGCGTTCCGTCAATATTACGTTATTATCGATTTTCTTCAATTTTTTTTTGAAAATCGATTTTTGCCATTTGTGAATCGATTCAGAATCATCCACGTCAGCGTCACACACACACTACACAACACACGTCACAACACACACACATCACAACACACACACACACGACTGTCTCTGAGTGTTCACCGTCACGTCACACACACACACACACACACACGTCACGACACACACACACACGACAACGGCTATCTCTGAGTGTTCACCGTCACGTCACACACACACGTCACAACACACACACACACACACACGTCACAACACACACACATCACAACACACACACACACACGACAACGACTATCTCTGAGTGTTCACCGTCACGTCACACACACACACACACACACGTCACAACACACACACACACGACAACGACTGTCTCTGAGTGTTCACCGTCACGTCACACACACACTACACAACACACGTCACAACACACACACACGTCACAACACACACACATCACAACACACACACACACGACAACGACTATCTCTGAGTGTTCACCGTCACGTCAAACACACACTACACAACACACACACACGTCACAACACACACACACGTCACAACACACACACATCACAACACACACAACAACGACTATCTCTGAGTGTTCACCGTCACGTCACACACACACTACACAACACACGTCACAACACACACACGTCACAACACACACGACAACGACTATCTCTGAGTGTTCACCGTCACGTCACACACACACACACACACACGTCACAACACACACACACACGACAACGACTGTCTCTGAGTGTTCACCGTCACGTCACACACACACTACACAACACACGTCACAACACACACACACGTCACAACACACACACATCACAACACACACACACACGACAACGACTATCTCTGAGTGTTCACCGTCACGTCAAACACACACTACACAACACACACACACGTCACAACACACACACACACACACACAACACGACTGTCTCTGAGTGTTCACCGTCACGTCACACACACACTACACAACACACGTCACAACACACACACGTCACAACACACACGACAACGACTATCTCTGAGTGTTCACCGTCACGTCACACACACACGTCACAACACACACACACACACACACACAACAACGACTGTCTCTGAGTGTTCACCGTCACGTCACACACACACTACACAACACACGTCACAACACACACACATCACAACACACACACACGACAACGGCTGTCTCTGAGTGTTCACCGTCACGTCACACACACGCTACACAACACACGTCACAACACACACACACACACGACAACGACTGTCTCTGAGTGTTCACCGTCACGTCACACACACACTACACAACACAACACACATCACAACACACACACACACGACAACGGCTGTCTCTGAATGTTCACTGTCACGTCACACACTACACAACACACGTCACAACACACACACACACACGACAACGACTGTCTCTGAGTGTTCACCGTCACGTCACACACACACACACACACGTCACAACACACACACGACAACGGCTATCTCTGAGTGTTCACCGTCACGTCACACACACACACGTCACAACACACACACGACAACGGCTATCTCTGAGTGTTCACCGTCACGTCACACACACACACGTCACAACACACACACGACAACGGCTATCTCTGAGTGTTCACCGTCACGTCACACACACACGACAACGGCTGTCTCTGAGTGTTCACCGTCACGTCACACACACACGACAACGGCTGTCTCTGAGTGTTCACCGTCACGTCACACACACACGACAACGGCTGTCTCTGAGTGTTCACCGTCACATCACACACACGTCACAACACACACACACGACAACGGCTGTCTCTGAGTGTTCACCGTCACGTCACGTACACACACTACACACACGTACGCCACAACACACACACACGACAACGGCTGTCTCTGAGTGTTCACCGTCACGTCACACACACACACACGTCACAACACACACACGACAACGGCTATCTCTGAGTGTTCACCGTCACGTCACACACACACACGTCACAACACACACACGACAACGGCTGTCTCTGAGTGTTCACCGTCACGTCACACACACACACACGTCACAACACACACACGACAACGGCTATCTCTGAGTGTTCACCGTCACGTCACACACACACACGTCACAACACACACACGACAACGGCTGTCTCTGAGTGTTCACCGTCACGTCACACACACACTACACACACGTACGCCACAACACACACACACGACAACGGCTGTCTCTGAGTGTTCACCGTCACTTCACACACACACTACACAACACACACTACACAACACACACACGTCACAACACACACACACACACACGTCACAACACACACACACGTCACAACACACACGACAACGGCTGTCTCTGAGTGTTCACCGTCACTTCACACACACACTACACAACACACACTACACAACACACACTACACAACACACACTACACAACACACACACACGTCACAACACACACACACGTCACAACACACACACACACGTCACAACACACACACACACGTCACAACACACACACACACGTCACAACACACACACACACACACGTCACAACACACACACACACGTCACAACACACACACACACGTCACAACACACACACACGTCACAACACACACACACGTCACAACACACACACACACGTCACAACACACACACACGTCACAACACACACACACGTCACAACACACACACACGTCACAACACACACACGTACTACACAACACACACACAAACACGTCACAACACACACACACACACACACACACACACACACGCGCACACGTCACAACACACACACACACACACACACACACACACACTACACAACACATCTCGAGATTGTGTGAATCCAGATCGCCATCTTCTGACCCTTCACTGCTTGCTAACGTTTGTCCACCAAATCAAAGTCACGTGGTGTAACATGCAGGAGCTCAACCAATCAGGAACACGGAGAGAAACCAGTCAGGTGACGACGGATGATGTCACGACAGAGATAAAGGGCCAAAAATGACATTTCTCTCATCGCTAACTCCACATCTATACGAGTTAAACTCACACACAGGGTCAGATTAACCCAGGGTCAGGCCTTATTAACCCAGGGTTAACTTCCACACATCACTGCTGTGCGTCTGGAGGACACTGATGGAGATGAAGCCTGGCCTGAGGAACCAGGGGCAACTAGGCTTTTAATCACATATAAACACACAGTGATGCCCGGCCTACATCTTCAGGCTTTATTCAAATATTATTAAAATGTGTTCAAGATTTTGTAATCATATCGCGTAGTTGTGCTTGTTATGTTCGTGATGATGACGCAATGAAACAAATATTGCCGAACATCACGAACATACAAAAACACTGAAATAATAATAAAAACAGACTGTGTTGAAGTCAATGTGTGCTTTCTCCTGTCAGCAGCTTCTGATGACCTACAGGTGAGGTAAATAACCATGTTCATATATGTGTAGCATTATGAATATTACGACTTTTATGTGATGTTAACCAAGAGCTGCTGTTGCTTTAAAACGGTATTAAAGCTTTAACATACACAACATTTCCGATGATACGTGTTTTAATCTCCATGACTCGTTTCTTCGCCCTGACCGGTGACAGTCGCGCGATCTGCGGGTGTGAGAGATATAATTATGAATATAAATCTGAGCTCATTATCGCAGTTTGATGTACGTGTCACTGCTGATGCTAACAGAGCTAAGTTAGCGCTGCCTCAACGCCCGAGCCGCGGACCGTCGCCGCACTCCCACGACCCCGCAGACTGGCTCATCACAGCACGCGAGCGACGCGGTTCCGATGTGATTCGAGTTTAATAAGCGGAGTTCGGCGTTACACAATTGGAGTCCGCCGCTAGCGTTAGCGCGCCCGGCAGACGCGGACCCCGCGCAGAAACACACCGATAATCACACGGAGAAACACCTGAGCAGGTGAACACTCACCTCGAGTGTGTGTACAGGTGAGTGTGGCTCTTCCTAACGCAGATGAACGAGTGAATACAGGAGTCCAGTCGAGTGAACACACTCCGCTCACAGCTCACAGCCACGACACACAGCAATGGCGACACTTCCGGCGTGTGTCACAACCGAAACCGTCCGGCGCGGAAACAACCCCATAAACAACAGCGGCACGACAGTTTATTTGCGAAACAATTCATTAAAGTACACACATTTTATATTTATATAATATTTACTATAAGTAGCTTTTGTTATTTTTATATAGGTTTTAGGTGTGACATCGATTATAAATTGTTCTTTAACGCTTTACCTTCCACGATACAATAATATATATTGATCATGATACAACAATGTCTTTTGAAACCGTGTGTGTGTGTGCAGGAATTGAAAGATTTATAGATTCTCCGCTTCTGCTTGATGATGTTAAATGTTTAGCATGTTTTAATATTGCAGGAAAATGTCCCATTTAAACGAGCCTCTGCTTTGACTAATGGGACGTGTTTCCAGTACGGACGAAAGCGGCTTTCCACAGGAAATGCCACGTGTACCAAGTGCGCATGCGCGTGCTCAGAGCTCGCGCTTGACTTCCGGTGAGAGGAAGGCGCTGGTTTATATCTTCAGGAGTGCAACGCTATCCAGCGCGTCGAGAGAATGGCCGGAGCCGCGGGCCTGTGATCGCATACACACACACACACACACACGCTTGTCGACTCGAGGGGAACGCGTGCGTCTGTCAGCATGTCCGGCGGCGGCTACGCGGCACAGAACGGCGCCGGAGGCTCGTACACGAACGGTGAGTTAACTTACTCGCGCTGCTGTCGCGTCGGGTAGTGAACGCTAGTGTTGAACGCGTCGGGGTAGTGAACGCTTGTGTTGAACGCGTCGGGGTAGTGAACGCTTGTGTTGTTTCGCGACGCTCGTAGGCCTAAGTTAGTTCTTCAGAGTTTGGTCACTTCAGTGACGCGTTCCAGTGCGTCGCGTCGCTCGATGAAGGCCGAAACCTGTGATCGTCATCCGAGTAAAGTTCATAACTTCAGAACGATGCGGACACACGGGTGACCCGACTCGGCAGAACGGCTCGGTCGGCAGTGCCGGTTCGGGCGGATCCACTGCTGTCAGTGTCACGAGCGGGTCAGAGTTTCTCTCAGGGCTCGACACTGATTTATCGATTTGATTTCGTTTCACAAGAGTGGGAGTCGATCCAGTTCTGATCTTATCAGCTCTCAAGTACATGGCATTTTCTCTCAAGTAACTAATCTCCCTGAACTAATGCTGTCCACTATACAGGGAACCTGTCAATCACTATATTACTATAGTATTCAGTGTGGGGGAAGCAGTAGTGAACGCGCCAGAGAGAAATGCACACTTCATACGGATTACACGAGCAGAGAGTCAGTTTTCTTTCGTTTTTAATAGTTTTGTTTAACAGTACACATTTCAAGCTTTCTATATCTCTCAGGTCTGTGAGGCCAAGCTTATACGCTGAGGTTTGGGTTCATTACGAGAAGTCCTGATTATATTGCCTGCTATATTTACATCTTATTTATTAAATCCAATTGGTTGATGAAACATTGATTACGATTAAAATACAATTAGTACAAAACGAAATTCACTTTAAAGAAAGGCTTTCTACAAAAACAAACTTAATGAAGTGGTCAAACTGCCCACTCCATTTGTCTCCCGATTGCGTATCTTATGATCTTACTCATGCTTTTCACTTCATATAATCAACATAGATGAAATAAAAACATATATTTTATTTAAACATAAACATGAAACTAAATTGTTTTCTTTAATGACGAGGCTACACCACGTAGGCCTATTAGCCTGCAGTACAGAGAAATGTAATGTCGGAGCGGATTTGAGCGAACGCCGTCTTACCGGTGAGCATGTGGGGGGAGAGGTACGATTTTCGCACATTCATCGAATAATATTTTGCTTGATACCAATCCTTCATTTTTGGTGTTTTAAGTGCCAACCCTTCTTCATCCGGTGCGTAGTATTACTTTTGGTTTGCACAGAGTAATTCATAGAATTGACTGCTCTGCTGCTACCAGTCTCTGTCGCGTACCGTGTGGAGCCTGTGACTATAGCAAGCGCGCAGCCGAGAAGACCGTGTCGCTGTCAAATCTGTCCCTGGGAAAAGTAACATCGTGGAGAATTGAAAAAGTATCTACCTTTTATTACCAAATTTTCAGTAGTAGCACGTTGCACTACTTTTTACCCGAAAAAGTAGTTGCATTACACACAACACTGATCATATTACAGGTTAAAACCAATAACTGATCTCCATACTAGGGCTGTCACTTTTGAGAAAAATCAAATTCGAACGGATATCAAATACCAGCCTATGTATTCGAATATCTATTCCCATCCGCACGGTGCCGACCGGTTGTGCAGAAAAGTATGCAGTCATATGATGTTGGACGCCTGGCGATGCTCTGGCCGTCTGCTGCGTTTCTGGGGCTGTTTAAACCAGACCACTTCATGCGTTTTCTCAGATCGGATAGCTATCAAAACGATTCCATTTACACCTGGTCACATAGGCCTAAATGTGGTTTAAACCGGATATAAATCCGATCTTCAATTCCCGCGCTATATGCAGATTTAATGGATTTAATGTCACCGAAAGCAACATATGAGCTGCATTTTATTGATCAGCTACCATCAAAGACTGCAATAAGAGAGAGCGGCAGCCCTGGTAAGATCATTTCGTTTCTTTACTTTTAATGAAGATTATTATTATTGTGCGTTAAAGCGTCTGCGACTTACTTTCACTTTGATTTGCGATAGTTTGCACATTGGCTTGGCGCTTGATGAATAGATCATCTGCGGTGATGCGTGTTGCAGCGCGCCGTCATATCTGACTATAACATAGCCTATATAGCCTGTAACACGCTTTCAAAATAACACGCTTTTTTAAAATAAAAAGCAAACGGTCTTATCATAGACTGTAAAAAATGCGCTAGACATTGCACTTTAAAACCGAATAGTTTATTTGAAGTTCGATTACGGTTATTTCACGTCATGTTCGAATGCATATACGAATATCAAATAAAAAGTGACAGCCCTACTCCATACACAGTTAAATTGCACGCAAGGCAGCTTTCATTAGAGTAATAACGTAAATATATGCATTTAATAAAATAATAGGGTATATGTCGAACGTCGCATGACGAAACCGGAAACCTGGTCTCATCGCATCCGCTTGTCATAGAAAGTGTTAACAGCCGTATGAACTGACGCCGATATCTATGGAATTTTAAGGTAATCAGCTAACCTACCGATCTCACTTTGCTATTGGTGTTTTATTCTATTTAAATATCTTAACGTTAGTGTGAAGATTTTTTTTTTTTTTTTACTTTTAAATATCGATCTTCACATGCGAGGGACATTGGTTATGATCATCTTTGCTCGCTCCTTTTAAGTTATCTTGAGTAAAACAGTAAAAAAATGCATGAAGCACATACAAAAGACCTGAACCGGAAGCGATGCCTTCTGTTTTCCGGTTTCGTAATGCGACGTTCGACATATAGCCTATTATGTTCCTACTCCAATTTAAGCAATTAAACTAGCAGTAGGACAACAGTATGTAAGTGCTATGACCCTTCACAGTACAATGCAACGCAATATATATATATATATATATATATATATAATTATTTTTATTATTATTATTTTTTTAGAATAGATAAGAAAGTGTTAGTAGTGCTGAATCAAGTGCTTAAGTGCTGCCGAAAAAGATGCGTCTTCAGCAGTTTCTTAAAGCTGAGTTAGATCATTCCATCAGCAGGAACAGTCATGGTGAAGGTCTGAGAAAGAGATTTCGTGCCTCTTTGAGATGGCACCACAAGACGCCGCTCGCTTGCAGAGCGCAAGTTTCTGGATGGCACATGAGTCTGAAGTAATGAGTTCAGGTACAGGGGAGCAGTGCCAGTGGGTGTTCTGTAGGCAAACGTCAGTGACTTGAATTTGATGCGAGCGGCAACCAGTGCAGTTTCGTGAGGAGAGGAGTGACGTGTGCTCTCTTCGGCTCGTTGAAGACACTCTAGCTGCAGCTTCTGGATCAGTTGCAGAGGTTTGACAGTGCAAGCTGGGAGACCGGCCAGGAGAGCATTACAATAGTCTAGTCTGGATAAAACAAGCGCCTGAACAAGGAGTTGTGTAGCTCTGATAGGAAGGGCCTGATCCTTCTGATGTTGTACAAGGCAAATCTGCATATATATAGGACTATAGGAATATATAGGACTTTAAAAAAAAAAATAAAGTGCACAAAAAGATGTATATTTTTGTTTAAGGGACCTGAGCTGTCAGAACAATAAATAATTTAAAAAAAATAAAGAAAAATACAAATCAGAAAACTTAACAGGATTTGTTTAAACGTCAGAACTTGTTCTCCACACTACACTCAAAGACGCACACACTCACAGACGCACACACTCACAAAAAAATATTTTGCAGCTCATCCTTTCCGAGCATATAGTGAAGTTTCTGAGTCATTTAGACTTAGAGTAAAGAATGAAAAATTCAGTGCTGCTCGGACACACTCGGTCTCTCTTGCGCGCAAATAGACTCGGTCTCTATAGCGCGCTCTCAGATGCACTCGGTCTCTCTCGTGCGCAGACACACTCGCACACAAACACACTCTATATCGCGCGCTCTCGGACACACTCGCTCGCGGAGTTCGCTTCGCTTTTGTCCAGTCCGGCGCCTCATAGCTCTGCGCTCAAGTAAAATTATAATTTTTTTTTTTTTACATCTCCGTGTCGCGCCACACAACGAATCGATAATGAAATTCGTGGCCAACTATTTTGATAATTGATTTTATCGATTCGTTGTTGCAGCCCTAAATTCATATTTAAGTATCAAAGCACAAAGATTAATTATTGGATGACAGGAGCTACGAATAATGTTCAGGGAAGTTTTGTTCACACGTCAACTGAAAACAAGAATTTAATTCTTAATATCATTATCAAAATGACAATCGATTAAGATCAAGAACTCGAGTGTTTCTGGCCATAGCCCTTCAGAGCAGATCCAGCCATGAGATCTGATTTCCTTGAAGAGGGGCGGTAACTCCAGAAGGGGGCCGAGCTTCCATAAGAGGGGCGGGAACTCCAGAAGGGGGCAGTGCCTCCATGAGAGGGGCGGGAACTCCAGAAGGGGACAGAGCCTCAAAAAGAGGTGCGGGAACACCAGAAGGGGGCAGTGCCTCCATGAGAGGGGCAGGAACTCCAGAAGGGGGCCGAGCCTCCATAAGAGGGGCGGGAACTTCAGAAGGGGACAGAGCCTCAAAAAGAGGTGCGGGAACACCAGAAGGGGGCAGTGCCTCCATGAGAGGGGCAGAGCCTCCATAAGAGGTGCGGGAACTCCAGAATGGTGCAGAGCCTCCATAAGAGGGGTGTGAACTCCAGAAGGGGGCAGTGCCTCCATGAGAGGGGCAGGAACTCCAGAAGGGGGCAGAGCCTCCATGAGAGGGGTGTGAACTCCAGAAGGGGGCAGTGCCTCCAAAAGAGGTGCGGGAACTCCAGAAGGGGGCAGTGCCTCCATGAGATGGGCAGGAACACCAGAAGGGGGCAGAGCCTCCATAAGAGGTGCGGGAACTTCAGAAGGGGGCAGTGCCTCCATAAGAGGGGTGGGAACTCCAGAAGGGGGGAGTGCCTCCATGAGAGGGGGGGAGGAACTCCAGAAGGGGGCAGAGCCTCCATAAGAGCTGCGGGAACTTCAGAAGGGTGCAGAGCCTCCATAAGAGGGGTGGGAACTTCAGAAGGGGGCAGAGCCTCCTGTAGGGGTGGGAACGTCAGAAGGGGGCAGAGCCTCCATAAGAGGTGCGGGAACTCCAGAAGGGGGCAGAGCCTCCATAAGAGCTGCGGGAACTCCAGAAGGGGGCAGTGCCTCCATAAGAGGGGTGGGAACTCCAGAAGGGGGGAGTGCCTCCATGAGAGGGGGGGAGGAACTCCAGAAGGGGGCAGAGCCTCCATAAGAGGTGCGGGAACTCCAGAAGGGGGCAGTGCCTCCATAAGAGGGGTGGGAACTCCAGAAGGTGGGAGTGCCTCCATGAGAGGGGTGGAGGAACTCCAGAAGGGGGCAGAGCCTCCATAAGAGCTGCGGGAACTTCAGAAGGGGGCAGAGCCTCCATAAGAGGGGTGGGAACTTCAGAAGGGGGCAGAGCCTCCATAAGAGGGGTGGGAACTCCAGAAGGGGGCAGTGCCTCCATGAGAGGTGCGGGAACTCCAGAAGGGGGCAGAGCCTCCATAAGAGGTGCGGGAACTCCAGAAGGGGGCAGAGCCTCCATAAGAGGTGCGGGAACTCCAGAAGGGGGCAGAGCCTCCATAAGAGGTGCGGGAACTCCAGAATGGTGCAGAGCCTCCATAAGAGGGGTGTGAACTCCAGAAGGGGGCAGAGCCTCCATGAGAGGGGCAGGAACTCCAGAAGGGGGCAGTGCCTCCAAAAGAGGTGCGGGAACTCCAGAAGGGGGCAGTGCCTCCATGAGAGGGGGAGGAACTCCAGAAGGGGGCAGAGCCTCCATAAGAGGTGCAGGGAACTCCAGAATGGTGCAGAGCCTCCATAAGAGGGGTGTGAACTCCAGAAGGGCGCAGTGCCTCCATGAGAGGAGCAGGAACTCCAGAAGGGGGCAGTGCCTCCAAAAGAGGTGCGGGAACTCCAGAAGGGGGCAATGCCTCCATGAGATGGGCAGGAATTCCAGAAGGGGGCAGAGCCTCCATAAGAGGTGCGGGAACTTCAGAAAGGGGCAGAGCCTCCATAAGAGGGGTGGGAACTCCAGAAAGGGGCAGTGCCTCCATGAGAGGGGGGGAGGAACTCCAGAACGGGGCAGAGCCTCCATAAGAGGGGTGGGAACTTCAGAATGGGGCAGAGCCTCAATATGATTGGTGGGAAATCCAGAAGGGGGCAGTGCCTCCATGAGAGGGGGGAGGAACTCCAGAAGGGGGCAGAGCCTCCATAAGAGGGGTGGGAACTTCAGAAGGGGGGCAGAGCCTCTATAAGAGGCGTGGGAACTTCAGAAGGGGGCAGAGCCTCCATAAGAGGGGTGGGAACTTCAGAAGGGGGCAGAGCCTCCATGAGAGGGGGAGGAACTCCAGAAGGGGGCAGTGCCTCCATGAGAGGGGTTGAAACTCAAGAAAGGGGCAGAGCCTCAATAAGAGGGGAGGGAACTTCAGAAGGCGGCAGAGCCTCCATTAAAGGGGGTGGGAACTCCAGAAGGGGGCAGAGCCTCCATTAAAGGGGTGGGAACTCCAGAAGGGGGCAGAGCCTCCATAAGAGGGCCAGTAACTCCAGAAGGGGGCAGAGCCTCCATTAAAGGGGAGGGAACTTCAGAAGGGGGCAGAGCCTCCATAAGAGGGGCGGGGGGGAACTTCAGAAGGGGGCAGAGCTTCCATAAGAGGGGCGGGAACTTCAGAAGGGTGCAGAGCCTCCATAAGAGGGGTGGGAACTTCAGAAGGGGGCAGAGCCTCCTGTAGGGGTGGGAACGTCAGAAGGGGGCAGAGCCTCCATAAGAGGTGCGGGAACTCCAGAAGGGGGCAGAGCCTCCATAAGAGCTGCGGGAACTCCAGAAGGGGGCAGTGCCTCCATAAGAGGGGTGGGAACTCCAGAAGGGGGGAGTGCCTCCATGAGAGGGGGGGAGGAACTCCAGAAGGGGGCAGAGCCTCCATAAGAGGTGCGGGAACTCCAGAAGGGGGCAGTGCCTCCATAAGAGGGGTGGGAACTCCAGAAGGTGGGAGTGCCTCCATGAGAGGGGGTGGAGGAACTCCAGAAGGGGGCAGAGACTCCATAAGAGCTGCGGGAACTTCAGAAGGGGGCAGAGCCTCCATAAGAGGGGTGGGAACTTCAGAAGGGGGGCAGAGCCTCCATAAGAGGGGTGGGAACTCCAGAAGGGGGGCAGTGCCTCCATGAGAGGTGCGGGAACTCCAGAAGGGGGCAGAGCCTCCATAAGAGGTGCGGGAACTCCAGAAGGGGGCAGAGCCTCCATAAGAGGTGCGGGAACTCCAGAAGGGGGCAGAGCCTCCATAAGAGGTGCGGGAACTCCAGAATGGTGCAGAGCCTCCATAAGAGGGGTGTGAACTCCAGAAGGGGGCAGAGCCTCCATGAGAGGGGCAGGAACTCCAGAAGGGGGCAGTGCCTCCAAAAGAGGTGCGGGAACTCCAGAAGGGGGCAGTGCCTCCATGAGAGGGGGAGGAACTCCAGAAGGGGGCAGAGCCTCCATAAGAGGTGCAGGGAACTCCAGAATGGTGCAGAGCCTCCATAAGAGGGGTGTGAACTCCAGAAGGGCGCAGTGCCTCCATGAGAGGAGCAGGAACTCCAGAAGGGGGCAGTGCCTCCAAAAGAGGTGCGGGAACTCCAGAAGGGGGCAATGCCTCCATGAGATGGGCAGGAATTCCAGAAGGGGGCAGAGCCTCCATAAGAGGTGCGGGAACTTCAGAAAGGGGCAGAGCCTCCATAAGAGGGGTGGGAACTCCAGAAAGGGGCAGTGCCTCCATGAGAGGGGGGGAGGAACTCCAGAACGGGGCAGAGCCTCCATAAGAGGGGTGGGAACTTCAGAAGGGGGCAGAGCCTCAATATGATTGGTGGGAAATCCAGAAGGGGGCAGTGCCTCCATGAGAGGGGGAGGAACTCCAGAAGGGGGCAGAGCCTCCATAAGAGGGGTGGGAACTTCAGAAGGGGGCAGAGCCTCTATAAGAGGCGTGGGAACTTCAGAAGGGGGCAGAGCCTCCATAAGAGGGGTGGGAACTTCAGAAGGGGGCAGAGCCTCCATGAGAGGGGGAGGAACTCCAGAAGGGGGCAGTGCCTCCATGAGAGGGGTTGAAACTCAAGAAAGGGGCAGAGCCTCAATAAGAGGGGAGGGAACTTCAGTAGGCGGCAGAGCCTCCATTAAAGGGGGTGGGAACTCCAGAAGGGGGCAGAGCCTCCATAAGAGGGGCGGGGAACTCCAGAAGGGGGCAGAGCCTCCATAAGAGGGGCGGGAACTCCAGAAGGGGGCAGAGCCTCCATTAAAGGGGTGGGAAACTCCAGAAGGGGGCAGAGCCTCCATTAAAGGGGAGGGAACTTCAGAAGGGGGCAGAGCCTCCATAAGAGGGGCGGGAACTTCAGAAGGGGGCAGAGCTTCCATAAGAGGGGCGGGGAACTTCAGAAGGGGGCAGAGCCTCCATAAGCTGAGTTGATAGGCTTGTTCGACTTGAACCAGCACTGCACAGACCGATTGGTGAATGACATCCAAATACCGCGATTAGAGAGCAGATGGTATTTGATGTCATAAACCAATCTGTCTGCAGCGCCGGTTCAAGTCGAACAAGCTTAATGTAACAGAGATCCTAGGTGTGTGTTCGAAATTCGGATGCGTCTGGATTAGGGCTGCACGATTAATCGAAAAAAAATCACGATCTCGATTCAAACATAAATGCGATCTCATTTCTTAATGATGGCGATTCACAAAAAAAATAAAATAAATTACACTGCCTACGTAGCTTCTCTGCAGGGACACCATGTGCTGAGTGGGTGCTGCTAGATAATTGACGGGGAGCTCCGCAAAACTTGGTCACTAAATATTTAAATATTCAGTTATGTTAATGATCACAATTAAAGTTTTAATTGTATTAAATTGAACAAGCGCAACATGCAGCATTCAATCAAATAGGCCTATTCTAAAAGATGTACTATTATTAATAATAATGTTATTTCAACACAATATCTCGTTATTTCGAAATAATATGTGTGCGTGCATGTGTAAATCCGGGTGACACGTGTATTGATTTTTATTAATAAACAAGTGTTTTCTCTAAAAGTGTCGACTCGGCTGCCAAGATGAAGTTGACGATCGCCATCTCCGTGTGAACGCGCTTATAGAGAGAAATGCACATAAATAAGCCTAATAATGGATTACATAATCAGAGAGTAGCCTTTTTCTTTTTTCGTTTTGAATTATTTCGTTTAAAGACATTTCAAGCTTTGTGTATTTGATGTATTTGTCATGTCTGTGTGAGGCATACACTGAGTTTCGCTAAGTTAGGATGTGCTCTAGTTCACGTGCGCAAGTGAGCGCGCGGGCGCCTCCGTTATATTTGTTTCGTCGGCCTATTCATTAAATACAAGCAATTGGTTGATGAAAAATTTATTAAAATTAAGATACAATTTATACAAAACGAAATTCACTTTAAAGAAAGGCTTTCTATAACAACTTCAACTGTCTGACCCGCTCCATGTCTCATATTGCGCATCTATCTTACTCGGTCGTGCTGTTCACTTTTCATAAATCAACATAAATGAAAAAAAAAAAATAACATTATAATATTTTAACAAATATGAAACGCGTTTTTTTTAATGGCTACAACAGTAGGCCTATAGTAGGCCTACATAGCCTACTCTCTATTTGTACAAATTTCTGCACATTAATTTAATTCAGAATTTTGCACACACAAGTTGAAAGGCATTTGTTAAAAAAAAAAAGTTCACGGATAATTGTGCATGCATTTATTAGCCTAATCATTATGATACAAAAATCCTAACAAATAGGCTATGTACAAAAAATCAGATGAGCCCATAATATGAACGAACTATTTTCTTTAAGGGGTCTAAAATAAAGAAAAGAGAGTAGAGACGATTTTTTGTTACTCCTGCAGACCTGCACTTTATTATACTGAATGTCCTGTTTTTTGTGTTTTTTTGTACTTGAGTGAAATAAATTTTGGTTGAAAAAAATGAGAATCGTGTAAGAGAATCGTGATCTCAATTCCCATGGAGAAAAATCGTGATTCACATTTTAGCAAGAATCGTGCAGCCCTAGTCTGGATGTAACCGATCGGCGAGAGTTGCCACGTGCAGGTGGGGAGGAAGTGAAGTCGGACGCGTTCTGCTTCCCGTAGTGACCGCTCATGTGGTGTTTGCATAGCCTACTTGCACAGCTGAAGTGAAAAGTTCAATATTTGTCAAATACACACGTCTCAGATACGTTTCAGCCTATACTAATTAAATACCAATGTAGTGGGGTCTATGTATTTTTAAATCAGTTTTATTTTCATAAACATGACACAATAGGCCTATAACATCGCGACTACATGAAAAGAGATTTTACTGTTATAAAAACAAAAAAAAGATTTGTGAGCATTAGTGGAGCTGAAGGTGTTCGAATAAACACAAAAACACACGTGATTGTTGTCAGTCACCTGGCATCAGCGCTGTATCAAGTCGGACAAAATTTCTAACCGGCATGCCTTGCTTCAAGTCAGCCACTGATCTGTCTGCGCTGAGCTGCATGAAGTCGAACAAGCCTATTAGCTGGAATCTCGTGTGTTCGAGCGACGGGGCGTCCCGTCCGGGCCTGTAGAGCCACAGCGTGGGAGGGGGGTCGTGATGCTGGGTGAAACTAAAGAAGGTCCAGTCCGGGAGTTACGGACGGCCAGAGCTTGGCGATCACATGATCTTCTGGACCGTTTTCCTCCTGAACCGTTCTTTAGTGCACTATTCAGCCCAAGCCCATTGGTTAGGATTAGGGGTTAGTATTGGAAATCAGCTCTGTGATTGGCATGACCAATGAAATCGGGTGAGGGGCGGAGTTTGCCAGGTACCCTCTGTCAGTCAGTGAGAATAAGCCACACCCTGTTTTGGATTCCCCCCACCCATTTAGATCTCCATGTGTCTCTGCGCTTCAGTCTGCGAATCCAGTGCTAGCTGCCCTTCCATCCGATCGATTTCTGCACTAGTCAATGATGACCTGTAAATTCCCTGTAGTTATTCGCTGTTTTAATCATTCGTCACTGTGTAATGTTTGTTTGTGCCGCAGGTCCATCTCAGAATCCCCGTGGGCGTTTACTCCTCTAACCAGGGTCTGATGGCTCCGCCGCTGACGGGCTTCATGAACAGCCTGACCACCAAAGGCCCGCCTCCACCCGGCCCGAACCCGTACATCACCGGCCGGCACCAGCCCTCACCTGTGGCTCCGCCCCCCAGCAGTTGGAGTGGGGTGGCTCCGCCCCCCAGCAGCTACTCCCAGCATCCTCAGCCCGGGGTCATGCCGCCCCCTGTGGCTCCGCCCCCCAGCAGCTACTCCCAGCATCCTCAGCCCGGGGTCATGCCGCCCCCTGTGGCTCCGCCCCCCCAGCAGCTACTCCAAGCATCCTCAGCCCGGGGTCACGCCGCCCCCTGTGGCTCCGCCCCCCAGCAGCTACTCCCAGCATCCTCAGCCCGGGGTCACGCCGCCCCCCTGTGGCTCCGCCCCCCAGCAGCTACTCCCAGCATCCTCAGCCCGGGGTCACGCCGCCCCCTGTGGTTCCGCCCCCCAGCAGCTACTCCCAGCATCCTCAGCCCGGGGGTCATGCCGCCCCCTGTGGCTCCGCCCCCCAGCAGCTACTCCCAGCATCCTCAGCCCGGGGTCACGCCGCCCCCTGTGGCTCCGCCCCCCAGCAGCTACTCCCAGCATCCTCAGCCCGGGGTCACGCCGCCCCCTGTGGCTCCGCCCCCCCAGCAGCTACTCCCAGCATCCTCAGCCCCCTGTGGCTCCGCCCCCCAGCAGCTACTCCCAGCATCCTCAGCCCGGGGTCATGCCGCCCCCTGTGGGCTCCGCCCCCCAGCAGCTACTCCCAGCATCCTCAGCCCGGGGTCACACCGCCCCCTGTGGCTCCGCCCCCCAGCAGCTACTCCCAGCATCCTCAGCCCGGGGTCATGCCGCCCCCTGTGGCTCCGCCTCCCAGCAGCTGGAGCGGGGTCACGCAGGCCCCTGTAGCTCCGCCCCCCAGTAGCTGGAGCGGGGTCACGCCGGCCTCTGTAGCTCCGCCCCCCAGAAGTTGGAGTGGGGTCACCTCGACCCCTGTAGCTCTTCCCCCTGTGGGGAACCACACTGGCCCAGGCCCGTACAGCACCGGCACCAGAACACCTCCTGTCTTCCAGAACACCATGCAGCCTCCGCCAGCCCTGCAGCAAGGTACTGTCTCACACACACACACACACACACACACACACAGGGCTTTAAACGGGCGGGCGAGGCTAATAGCCTCGGGTCTGGAGCACCGAGCCCAAAACCTGCTTCATTTCCACTGTAGGGTTAGAAGCTCTGCAGCGCTTCACTAAAACACCGTAACACGCCTCTCTGGAACAACGTCACACACACACATTATTTCACCAACAACTGCAAGTTTTATCAGAAAACTAATCAGAGAGAAATCACTGGAAACTAGCGACATCGCAAAACAAACATGATAAAAGTGTCCGTTTGGTGTTTACTTAAAGATTTAAAACCCAATCTCACACACGCTGATCCGAGTCAGGCCCGTCTCACACACACTGATCCGAGTCAGGCCCGTCTCACACACGCCGATCCGAGTCAGGCCCGTCTCACACACGCCGATCCGAGTCAGGCCCGTCTCACACACGCCGATCCGAGTCAGGCCCGTCTCACACACGCCGATCCGAGTCAGGCCCGTCTCACACACTCTGATCCGAGTCAGACCCGTCTCACACACTCTGATCCGAGTTAGACCCGTCTCACACACACAGATCCGAGTCAGACCCGTCTCACACACTCTGATCCGAGTCAGACCCGTCTCACACACTCTGATCCGAGTCAGACCCGTCTCACACACACTGATCCGAGTCAGGCCCGTCTCACACACTCTGATCCGAGTCAGACCCGTCTCACACACCCTGATCCGAGTCAGACCCGTCTCACACACCCTGATCCGAGTCAGACCCGTCTCACACACCCTGATCCGAGTCAGACCCGTCTCACACACCCTGATCCGAGTCAGACCCGTCTCACACACCCTGATCCGAGTCAGACCCGTCTCACACACCCTGATCCGAGTCAGACCCGTCTCACACACCCTGATCCGAGTCAGACCCGTCTCACACACCCTGATCCGAGTCAGACCCGTCTCACACACCCTGATCCGAGTCAGACCCGTCTCACACACCCTGATCCGAGTCAGACCCGTCTCACACACCCTGATCCGAGTCAGACCCGTCTCACACACCCTGATCCGAGTCAGACCCGTCTCACACACCCTGATCCGAGTCAGACCCGTCTCACACACCCTGATCCGAGTCAGACCCGTCTCACACACCCTGATCCGAGTCAGACCCGTCTCACACACCCTGATCCGAGTCAGACCCGTCTCACACACCCTGATCCGAGTCAGACCCGTCTCACACACTCTGATCCGAGTCAGACCCGTCTCACACACACTGATCCGAGTCAGACCCGTCTCACACACCCTGATCCGAGTCAGACCCGTCTCACACACCCTGATCCGAGTCAGACCCGTCTCACACACCCTGATCCGAGTCAGACCCGTCTCACACACACTGATCCGAGTCAGACCCGTCTCACACACACTGATCCGAGTCAGACCCGTCTCACACACCCTGATCCGAGTCAGACCCGTCTCACACACCCTGATCCGAGTCAGACCCGTCTCACACACCCTGATCCGAGTCAGACCCGTCTCACACACCCTGATCCGAGTCAGACCCGTCTCACACACCCTGATCCGAGTCAGACCCGTCTCACACACCCTGATCCGAGTCAGACCCGTCTCACACACCCTGATCCGAGTCAGACCCGTCTCACACACCCTGATCCGAGTCAGACCCGTCTCACACACGCCGATCCGAGTCAGGCCCGTCTCACACACGCCGATCCGAGTCAGACCCGTCTCACACACGCCGATCCGAGTCAGACCCGTCTCACACACCCTGATCCGAGTCAGACCCGTCTCACACACCCTGATCCGAGTCAGACCCGTCTCACACACCCTGATCCGAGTCAGACCCGTCTCACACACGCCGATCCGAGTCAGGCCCCGTCTCACACACGCCGATCCGAGTCAGACCCGTCTCACACACGCCGATCCGAGTCAGACCCGTCTCCACACACCCTGATCCGAGTCAGACCCGTCTCACACACGCTGATCCGAGTCAGGCCCGTCTCACACACGCCGATCCGAGTCAGGCCCGTCTCACACACGCCGATCCGAGTCAGGCCCGTCTCACACACACTGATCCGAGTCAGACCCGTCTCACACACCCTGATCCGAGTCAGGCCCGTCTCACACACGCTTATCCGAGTCAGGCCCGTCTCACACACGCTGATCCGAGTCAGACCCGTCTCACACACGCTGATCCGAGTCAGGCCCGTCTCACACACACTTATCCGAGTCAGGCCCGTCTCACATACTGGTTGTGTAAAGGCTCCGCCCTCTTCTGAACAGAGGTGGAGCTGCAGCTCATTTGCATTTAAAGGGGGGGACACACAAACGGCGCGTTTTTGCTCATACCCAAAAATTACACATTCTGGGGACCCCATAGATTTATATTACATCTATTGAAAAGGGGGAATAATGTGTCCCCTTTAAATGACTGTATGTTGTGATGCGCTGTGTGTTTCAGGTGTGTGTTAGAGGGCTGATTGTGTGTCTGAGAGTGTCTGGGGTTCACAGTTAATGCAGTAAAACTCTCTCTCTGCCTGTGCTACGGGTTAATGAGTGTGTGTGTGTGTGTGTGTGTGTGTGTGTGTGTGTGTGTGTGTGTGTGTATGCTCCAGCAGGACTCTATCAGGCTCAGCCTGGCCAGATGATCCGACCGCCGGCCTATCACAGTCCCCTCAGCTCCAGCTCTCTACACACAGGTACCAGTCTCTCTCACACACACACACCCACACAGACACACACATACTGATCTACCCCAGTCCCTCAGAACTTGAAGCTCATTTGCATTTAAAGGGACACGCACAAATACGGCACGTTTTTGCTCGCACCCAAAAATGGGCAAATTTGACAAGATATAATAAATGATCTGAGGGTATTTTGAGCTGAAATTTCACATTTTCATTCTAGGGACACTATAGATTAATGTTACATCTTGTGAAAAGGGGCATAATATGTTGCGTTTGTCCTCTCCTGTTCTCCATCAGGTCCAGCCGTCGGGCAGCGCAGCGCAGCTCAGTCCGTCTCTGGCAGCGATGAGTCTGCAGTCCCAGACGCCAGAAGCCCTCCGTGTGGTGAACCTCCTTCAGGAGCGCAACCTCCTTCCCTCGGGAGCCGTGACTCCGCCCACTCCCTGCCTCCCACAGGACCTGCAGAAGATCAACTGCTGCCCAGAGTTAGTGTGTGTGTGTGAGTGAGTGTGAGTGTGAGTGTGCCCTTCTGCCCTCCGCTCACTGCATTGTCTCTTCCTCAGGGTCTTCCGCTGTACTCTGACCAGCATCCCTCAGACACAGGCTCTGCTGAACAAAGCCAAGCTTCCCCTCGGCCTCCTGCTGCACCCCTTCAAGGATCTCTCCGTAAGTCCCTGACCTCTGACCCTGTCCCGACCTCTGACCCTGTCCGCACCCGACCTCTGACCCTGTCCGCACCCGACCTCTGACCCTGTCCGCATCCGACCTCTGACCCTGTCCCGCACCCGACCTCTGACCCTGTCCCGCACCCGACCTCTGACCCTGTCCGCACCCGACCTCTGACCCTGTCCCCGCACCCGACCTCTGACCCTGTCCGCAGCCGACCTCTGACCCTGTCCGCCCTCTGACCCTGTCCGCCCCCGACCTCTGACCCTGTCCGCACCCGACCTCTGACCCTGTCCCCGCACCCGACCTCTGACCCTGTCCCGCACCCCACCTCTGACCCTGTCCGCACCCCACCTCTGACCCTGTCCGCACCCCACCTCTGACCCTGTCCGCACCCGACCTCTGATCCTGTCCGCACCCGACCTCTGACCCTGTCCGCACCCGACCTCTGACCCTGTCCGCACCCGACCTCTGACCCTGTCCGCACCCGACCTGACCCTGTCCCGACCTCTGACCCTGTCCGCCCCCGACCTCTGACCCTGTCCCGCACCCGACCTCTGACCCTGTCCCGACCCTGTCCGCACCCGACCTCTGACCCTGTCCCGACCCTGTCCGCACCCGACCTCTGACCCTGTCCGCACCCGACCCCTGTCCGCACCCGACCTCTGACCCTGTCCCGCACCCGACCTCTGACCCTGTCCCGCACCCGACCTCTGACCCTGTCCCGCACCCGACCTCTGACCCTGTCCCGCACCCGACCTCTGACCCTGTCCCGCACCCGACCTCTGACCCTGTCCCGCACCCGACCTCTGACCCTGTCCCCGACCTCTGAACCTGTCCCGCACCCGACCTCTGACCCTGTCCCGCACCCGACCTCTGACCCTGTCCGCACCCGACCTCTGACCCTGTCCGCACCCGACCTCTGATCATTATTTCCCCTGATGTCGTCCTGAACACAGGAGGAGAGATTCTAAACGCTCAGTTTACATCCAGTAATGATCAAGTCTTCTGGGCTTCAGAAAGCCCCATTAACATGTCCACGCCGCATTACGTGTGTGTTCTGTCTCCAGCAACTCCCTGTGGTGACCTCCAGTAACATTGTGCGCTGTCGCTCCTGTCGGACGTACATCAACCCGTTCGTGACCTTCGTGGACGCCAGAAGATGGAAGTGCAATCTGTGTCACCGAGTCAACGATGGTGAGCGGCGCACACACACATCTGCCGTCACGAGTCGCTGTACACACACACATCTGCCGTCACGAGTCGCTGTACACACACTCATCTGCCGTCACGAGTCGCTGTACACACACTCATCTGCCGTCACGAGTCGCTGTACACACACTCATCTGCCGTCACGAGTCGCTGTACACACACTCATCTGCCGTCACGAGTCGCTGTACACACACTCATCTGCCGTCACGAGTCGCTGTACACACACTCATCTGCCGTCACGAGTCGCTGTACACACACTCATCTGCCGTCACGAGTCGCTGTACACACACACATCTGCCGTCACGAGTCGCTGTACACACACACATCTGCCGTCACGAGTCGCTGTACACACACTCATCTGCCGTCACGAGTCGCTGTACACACACTCATCTGCCGTCACGAGTCACTGTACACACACTCATCTGCCGTCACGAGTCGCTGTACACACACTCATCTGCCGTCACGAGTCGCTGTACACACACTCATCTGCGGTCACGAGTCACTGTACACACACACATCTGCCGTCACGAGTCGCTGTACACACACACATCTGCCGTCACGAGTCGCTGTACACACACACATCTGCCGTCACGAGTCGCTGTACACACTCATCTGCCGTCACGAGTCGCTGTACACACACTCATCTGCCGTCACGAGTCACTGTACACACACACATCTGCCGTCACGAGTCGCTGTACACACACACATCTGCCGTCACGAGTCGCTGTACACACACTCATCTGCCGTCACGAGTCGCTGTACACACACTCATCTGCCGTCACGAGTCGCTGTACACACACTCATCTGCCGTCACGAGTCGCTGTACACACACTCATCTGCCGTCACGAGTCGCTGTACACACACTCATCTGCCGTCACGAGTCACTGTACACACACACATCTGCCGTCACGAGTCGCTGTACACACACACATCTGCCGTCACGAGTCGCTGTACACACACACATCTGCCGTCACGAGTCGCTGTACACACACACATCTGCCGTCACGAGTCGCTGTACACACACACATCTGCCGTCACGAGTCGCTGTACACACACACATCTGCCGTCACGAGTCGCTGTACACACACACATCTGCCGTCACGAGTCGCTGTACACACACACATCTGCCGTCACGAGTCGCTGTACACACAAACATCTGCCGTCACGAGTCGCTGTACACACACTCATCTGCCGTCACGAGTCGCTGTACACACACACATCTGCCGTCACGAGTCGCTGTACACACACTCATCTGCCGTCACGAGTCGCTGTACACACACTCATCTGCCGTCACGAGTCGCTGTACACACACTCATCTGCCGTCACGAGTCGCTGTACACACACACATCTGCCGTCACGAGTCGCTGTACACACACACATCTGCCGTCACGAGTCGCTGTACACACAAACATCTGCCGTCACGAGTCGCTGTACACACACTCATCTGCCGTCACGAGTCGCTGTACACACACTCATCTGCCGTCACGAGTCGCTGTACACACACACATCTGCCGTCACGAGTCGCTGTACACACACACATCTGCCGTCACGAGTCGCTGTACACACACACATCTGCCGTCACGAGTCGCTGTACACACACTCATCTGCCGTCACGAGTCGCTGTACACACACTCATCTGCCGTCACGAGTCGCTGTACACACACTCATCTGCCGTCACGAGTCGCTGTACACACACACATCTGCCGTCACGAGTCGCTGTACACACACACATCTGCCGTCACGAGTCGCTGTACACACACACATCTGCCGTCACGAGTCGCTGTACACACACTCATCTGCCGTCACGAGTCGCTGTACACACACTCATCTGCCGTCACGAGTCGCTGTACACACACTCATCTGCCGTCACGAGTCGCTGTACACACACACATCTGCCGTCACGAGTCGCTGTACACACACACATCTGCCGTCACGAGTCGCTGTACACACACACATCTGCCGTCACGAGTCGCTGTACACACACACATCTGCCGTCACGAGTCGCTGTACACACACACATCTGCCGTCACGAGTCGCTGTACACACACTCATCTGCCGTCACGAGTCGCTGTACACACACACATCTGCCGTCACGAGTCGCTGTACACACACACATCTGCCGTCACGAGTCGCTGTACACACACTCATCTGCCGTCACGAGTCGCTGTACACACACTCATCTGCCGTCACGAGTCGCTGTACACACACTCATCTGCCGTCACGAGTCGCTGTACACACACACATCTGCCGTCACGAGTCGCTGTACACACACACATCTGCCGTCACGAGTCGCTGTACACACACACATCTGCCGTCACGAGTCGCTGTACACACACACATCTGCCGTCACGAGTCGCTGTACACACACTCATCTGCCGTCACGAGTCGCTGTACACACACTCATCTGCCGTCACGAGTCGCTGTACACACACTCATCTGCCGTCACGAGTCGCTGTACACACACACATCTGCCGTCACGAGTCGCTGTACACACACACATCTGCCGTCACGAGTCGCTGTACACACACACATCTGCCGTCACGAGTCGCTGTACACACACTCATCTGCCGTCACGAGTCGCTGTACTCACACTCATCTGCCGTCACGAGTCGCTGTACACACACACATCTGCCGTCACGAGTCGCTGTACACACACTCATCTGCCGTCACGAGTCGCTGTACTCACACTCATCTGCCGTCACGAGTCGCTGTACACACACTCATCTGCCGTCACGAGTCGCTGTACACACACTCATCTGCCGTCACGAGTCGCTGTACACACACACATCTGCCGTCACGAGTCGCTGTACACACACTCATCTGCCGTCACGAGTCGCTGTACACACACTCATCTGCCGTCACGAGTCGCTGTACACACACACACTCCTGCCGTCACGAGTCGCTGTACACACACTCATCTGCCGTCACGAGTCGCTGTACACACACTCATCTGCCGTCACGAGTCGCTGTACACACACTCATCTGCCGTCACGAGTCGCTGTACACACACTCATCTGCCGTCACGAGTCGCTGTACACACACTCATCTGCCGTCACGAGTCGCTGTACACACACACTCCTGCCGACACGAGTCGCTGTACACACAAACATCTGCCGTCACGAGTCGCTGTACACACACTCATCTGCCGTCACGAGTCGCTGTACACACACTCATCTGCCGTCACGAGTCGCTGTACACACACTCATCTGCCGTCACGAGTCGCTGTACACACACACATCTGCCGTCACGAGTCGCTGTACACACACACATCTGCCGTCACGAGTCGCTGTACACACACACACTCCTGCCGTCACGAGTCGCTGTACACACACTCATCTGCCGTCACGAGTCGCTGTACACACACACATCTGCCGTCACGAGTCGCTGTACACACACACACTCCTGCCGTCACGAGTCGCTGTACACACACACATCTGCCGTCACGAGTCGCTGTACACACACACATCTGCCGTCACGAGTCGCTGTACACACACACATCTGCCGTCACGAGTCGCTGTACACACACACACTCCTGCCGTCACGAGTCGCTGTACACACACTCATCTGCCGTCACGAGTCGCTGTACACACACTCATCTGCCGTCACGAGTCGCTGTACACACACTCATCTGCCGTCACGAGTCGCTGTACACACACACATCTGCCGTCACGAGTCGCTGTACACACACTCATCTGCCGTCACGAGTCGCTGTACACACACTCATCTGCCGTCACGAGTCGCTGTACACACACTCATCTGCCGTCACGAGTCGCTGTACACACACTCATCTGCCGTCACGAGTCGCTGTACACACACACTCCTGCCGACACAAGTCGCTGTACACACAAACATCTGCCGTCACGAGTCGCTGTACACACACTCATCTGCCGTCACGAGTCGCTGTACACACACTCATCTGCCGTCACGAGTCGCTGTACACACACTCATCTGCCGTCACGAGTCGCTGTACACACACACATCTGCCGTCACGAGTCGCTGTACACACACACATCTGCCGTCACGAGTCGCTGTACACACACACACTCCTGCCGTCACGAGTCGCTGTACACACACTCATCTGCCGTCACGAGTCGCTGTACACACACACATCTGCCGTCACGAGTCGCTGTACACACACACACTCCTGCCGTCACGAGTCGCTGTACACACACACATCTGCCGTCACGAGTCGCTGTACACACACACATCTGCCGTCACGAGTCGCTGTACACACACACATCTGCCGTCACGAGTCGCTGTACACACACACATCTGCCGTCACGAGTCGCTGTACACACACACACTCCTGCCGTCACGAGTCGCTGTACACACACACATCTGCCGTCACGAGTCGCTGTACACACGCACATCTGCCGTCACGAGTCGCTGTACACACACACATCTGCCGTCACGAGTCGCTGTACACACACACATCTGCCGTCACGAGTCGCTGTACACACACACATCTGCCGTCACGAGTCGCTGTACACACACACACTCCTGCCGTCACGAGTCGCTGTACACACACACATCTGCCGTCACGAGTCGCTGTACACACACACATCTGCCGTCACGAGTCGCTGTACACACACTCATCTGCCGTCACGAGTCGCTGTACACACACACATCTGCCGTCACGAGTCGCTGTACACACACACATCTGCCGTCACGAGTCGCTGTACACACGCACATCTGCCGTCACGAGTCGCTGTACACACACACACTCATCTGCCGTCACGAGTCGCTGTACACACACACACTCATCTGCCGTCACGAGTCGCTGTACACACACACATCTGCCGTCACGAGTCGCTGTACACACACACACTCCTGCCGTCACGAGTCGCTGTACACACACTCATCTGCCGTCACGAGTCGCTGTACACACACTCATCTGCCGTCACGAGTCGCTGTACACACACTCATCTGCCGTCACGAGTCGCTGTACACACACACATCTGCCGTCACGAGTCGCTGTACACACACACACTCCTGCCGTCACGAGTCGCTGTACACACGCACATCTGCCGTCACGAGTCGCTGTACACACACACATCTGCCGTCACGAGTCGCTGTACACACACACACTCCTGCCGTCACGAGTCGCTGTACACACACTCATCTGCCGTCACGAGTCGCTGTACACACACTCATCTGCCGTCACGAGTCGCTGTACACACACTCATCTGCCGTCACGAGTCGCTGTACACAAACACATCTGCCGTCACGAGTCGCTGTACACACACTCATCTGCCGTCACGAGTCGCTGTACACACACTCATCTGCCGTCACGAGTCGCTGTACACACACTCATCTGCCGTCACGAGTCGCTGTACACACACACACTCCTGCCGTCACGAGTCGCTGTACACACACTCATCTGCCGTCACGAGTCGCTGTACACACACACATCTGCCGTCACGAGTCGCTGTACACACACACATCTGCCGTCACGAGTCGCTGTACACACACACACTCCTGCCGTCACGAGTCGCTGTACACACACACATCTGCCGTCACGAGTCGCTGTACACACACACATCTGCCGTCACGAGTCGCTGTACACACACTCATCTGCCGTCACGAGTCGCTGTACACACTCATCTGCCGTCACGAGTCGCTGTACACACACTCATCTGCCGTCACGAGTCGCTGTACACACACTCATCTGCCGTCACGAGTCGCTGTACACACACTCATCTGCCGTCACGAGTCGCTGTACACACACTCATCTGCCGTCACGAGTCGCTGTACACACACACATCTGCCGTCACGAGTCGCTGTACACACACACATCTGCCGTCACGAGTCGCTGTACACACACACATCTGCCGTCACGAGTCGCTGTACACACACTCATCTGCCGTCACGAGTCGCTGTACACACACACATCTGCCGTCACGAGTCGCTGTACACACACACATCTGCCGTCACGAGTCGCTGTACACACACACATCTGCCGTCACGAGTCGCTGTACACACACACATCTGCCGTCACGAGTCGCTGTACACACACTCATCTGCCGTCACGAGTCGCTGTACACACACTCATCTGCCGTCACGAGTCGCTGTACACACACACTCATCTGCCGTCACGAGTCGCTGTACACACACTCATCTGCCGTCACGAGTCGCTGTACACACACTCATCTGCCGTCACGAGTCGCTGTACACACACACACACATCTGCCGTCACGAGTCGCTGTACACACACTCATCTGTCGTCACGAGTCGCTGTACACACACTCATCTGCCGTCACGAGTCGCTGTACACACACTCATCTGCCGTCACGAGTCGCTGTACACACACTCATCTGCCGTCACGAGTCGCTGTACACACACACACTCATCTGCCGTCACGAGTCGCTGTACACACACTCATCTGCCGTCACGAGTCGCTGTACACACACACATCTGCCGTCACGAGTCGCTGTACACACACACACTCATCTGTCGTCACGAGTCGCTGTACACACACACACTCATCTGCCGTCACGAGTCGCTGTACACACACTCATCTGCCGTCACGAGTCGCTGTACACACACTCATCTGCCGTCACGAGTCGCTGTACACACACTCATCTGCCGTCACGAGTCACTGTACACACACTCATCTGCCGTCAAGAGTCGCTGTACACACACACATCTGCCGTCACGAGTCGCTGTAGACACACTCATCTGTCGTCACGAGTCGCTGTACACACACTCATCTGCCGTCACGAGTCGCTGTACACACACACATCTGCCGTCACGAGTCGCTGTACACACACACATCTGCCGTCACGAGTCGCTGTACACACACTCATCTGTCGTCACGAGTCGCTGTACACACACTCATCTGCCGTCACGAGTCGCTGTACACACACACATCTGCCGTCACGAGTCGCTGTACACACACTCATCTGCCGTCACGAGTCGCTGTACACACACACTCATCTGCCGTCACGAGTCGCTGTACACACACTCATCTGCCGTCACGAGTCGCTGTACACACACTCATCTGCCGTCACGAGTCGCTGTACACACACACATCTGCCGTCACGAGTCGCTGTACACACACTCATCTGCCGTCACGAGTCGCTGTACACACACTCATCTGCCGTCACGAGTCGCTGTACACACACACATCTGCCGTCACGAGTCGCTGTACACACACTCATCTGCCGTCACGAGTCGCTGTACACACACTCATCTGCCGTCACGAGTCGCTGTACACACACTCATCTGCCGTCACGAGTCGCTGTACACACACTCATCTGCCGTCACGAGTCGCTGTACACACACTCATCTGCCGTCACGAGTCGCTGTACACACACACATCTGCCGTCACGAGTCGCTGTACACACACTCATCTGCCGTCACGAGTCGCTGTACACACACACATCTGCCGTCACGAGTCGCTGTACACACACACATCTGCCGTCACGAGTCGCTGTACACACACACTCATCTGCCGTCACGAGTCGCTGTACTCACACACATCTGCCGTCACGAGTCGCTGTACACACACACATCTGCCGTCACGAGTCGCTGTACACACACACATCTGCCGTCACGAGTCGCTGTACACACACTCATCTGCCGTCACGAGTCGCTGTACACACACTCATCTGCCGTCACGAGTCGCTGTACACACACACATCTGCCGTCACGAGTCGCTGTACACACACTCATCTGCCGTCACGAGTCGCTGTACACACACTCATCTGCCGTCACGAGTCGCTGTACACACACACATCTGCCGTCACGAGTCGCTGTACACACACACATCTGCCGTCACGAGTCGCTGTACACACACACTCATCTGCCGTCACGAGTCGCTGTACTCACACACATCTGCCGTCACGAGTCGCTGTACACACACACATCTGCCGTCACGAGTCGCTGTACACACACACATCTGCCGTCACGAGTCGCTGTACACACACTCATCTGCCGTCACGAGTCGCTGTACACACACTCATCTGCCGTCACGAGTCGCTGTACACACACACATCTGCCGTCACGAGTCGCTGTACACACACTCATCTGCCGTCACGAGTCGCTGTACACACACTCATCTGCCGTCACGAGTCGCTGTACACACACTCATCTGCCGTCACGAGTCGCTGTACACACACACATCTGCCGTCACGAGTCGCTGTACACACACTCATCTGCCGTCACGAGTCGCTGTACACACACTCATCTGCCGTCACGAGTCGCTGTACACACACTCATCTGCCGTCACGAGTCGCTGTACACACACACTCCTGCCGACACAAGTCGCTGTACACACAAACATCTGCCGTCACGAGTCGCTGTACACACACTCATCTGCCGTCACGAGTCGCTGTACACACACTCATCTGCCGTCACGAGTCGCTGTACACACACTCATCTGCCGTCACGAGTCGCTGTACACACACACATCTGCCGTCACGAGTCGCTGTACACACACACATCTGCCGTCACGAGTCGCTGTACACACACACACTCCTGCCGTCACGAGTCGCTGTACACACACTCATCTGCCGTCACGAGTCGCTGTACACACACACATCTGCCGTCACGAGTCGCTGTACACACACACACTCCTGCCGTCACGAGTCGCTGTACACACACACATCTGCCGTCACGAGTCGCTGTACACACACACATCTGCCGTCACGAGTCGCTGTACACACACACATCTGCCGTCACGAGTCGCTGTACACACACACATCTGCCGTCACGAGTCGCTGTACACACACACACTCCTGCCGTCACGAGTCGCTGTACACACACACATCTGCCGTCACGAGTCGCTGTACACACGCACATCTGCCGTCACGAGTCGCTGTACACACACACATCTGCCGTCACGAGTCGCTGTACACACACACATCTGCCGTCACGAGTCGCTGTACACACACACATCTGCCGTCACGAGTCGCTGTACACACACACACTCCTGCCGTCACGAGTCGCTGTACACACACACATCTGCCGTCACGAGTCGCTGTACACACACACATCTGCCGTCACGAGTCGCTGTACACACACTCATCTGCCGTCACGAGTCGCTGTACACACACACATCTGCCGTCACGAGTCGCTGTACACACACACATCTGCCGTCACGAGTCGCTGTACACACGCACATCTGCCGTCACGAGTCGCTGTACACACACACACTCATCTGCCGTCACGAGTCGCTGTACACACACACTCTCATCTGCCGTCACGAGTCGCTGTACACACACACATCTGCCGTCACGAGTCGCTGTACACACACACACTCCTGCCGTCACGAGTCGCTGTACACACACTCATCTGCCGTCACGAGTCGCTGTACACACACTCATCTGCCGTCACGAGTCGCTGTACACACACTCATCTGCCGTCACGAGTCGCTGTACACACACACATCTGCCGTCACGAGTCGCTGTACACACACACACTCCTGCCGTCACGAGTCGCTGTACACACGCACATCTGCCGTCACGAGTCGCTGTACACACACACATCTGCCGTCACGAGTCGCTGTACACACACACACTCCTGCCGTCACGAGTCGCTGTACACACACTCATCTGCCGTCACGAGTCGCTGTACACACACTCATCTGCCGTCACGAGTCGCTGTACACACACTCATCTGCCGTCACGAGTCGCTGTACACAAACACATCTGCCGTCACGAGTCGCTGTACACACACTCATCTGCCGTCACGAGTCGCTGTACACACACTCATCTGCCGTCACGAGTCGCTGTACACACACTCATCTGCCGTCACGAGTCGCTGTACACACACACACTCCTGCCGTCACGAGTCGCTGTACACACACTCATCTGCCGTCACGAGTCGCTGTACACACACACATCTGCCGTCACGAGTCGCTGTACACACACACATCTGCCGTCACGAGTCGCTGTACACACACACACTCCTGCCGTCACGAGTCGCTGTACACACACACATCTGCCGTCACGAGTCGCTGTACACACACACATCTGCCGTCACGAGTCGCTGTACACACACTCATCTGCCGTCACGAGTCGCTGTACACACTCATCTGCCGTCACGAGTCGCTGTACACACACTCATCTGCCGTCACGAGTCGCTGTACACACACTCATCTGCCGTCACGAGTCGCTGTACACACACTCATCTGCCGTCACGAGTCGCTGTACACACACACATCTGCCGTCACGAGTCGCTGTACACACACACATCTGCCGTCACGAGTCGCTGTACACACACACATCTGCCGTCACGAGTCGCTGTACACACACTCATCTGCCGTCACGAGTCGCTGTACACACACACATCTGCCGTCACGAGTCGCTGTACACACACACATCTGCCGTCACGAGTCGCTGTACACACACACATCTGCCGTCACGAGTCGCTGTACACACACACATCTGCCGTCACGAGTCGCTGTACACACACTCATCTGCCGTCACGAGTCGCTGTACACACACTCATCTGCCGTCACGAGTCGCTGTACACACACACTCATCTGCCGTCACGAGTCGCTGTACACACACTCATCTGCCGTCACGAGTCGCTGTACACACACTCATCTGCCGTCACGAGTCGCTGTACACACACACACACATCTGCCGTCACGAGTCGCTGTACACACACTCATCTGTCGTCACGAGTCGCTGTACACACACTCATCTGCCGTCACGAGTCGCTGTACACACACTCATCTGCCGTCACGAGTCGCTGTACACACACTCATCTGCCGTCACGAGTCGCTGTACACACACACACTCATCTGCCGTCACGAGTCGCTGTACACACACTCATCTGCCGTCACGAGTCGCTGTACACACACACATCTGCCGTCACGAGTCGCTGTACACACACACACTCATCTGTCGTCACGAGTCGCTGTACACACACACACTCATCTGCCGTCACGAGTCGCTGTACACACACTCATCTGCCGTCACGAGTCGCTGTACACACACTCATCTGCCGTCACGAGTCGCTGTACACACACTCATCTGCCGTCACGAGTCACTGTACACACACTCATCTGCCGTCAAGAGTCGCTGTACACACACACATCTGCCGTCACGAGTCGCTGTACACACACTCATCTGTCGTCACGAGTCGCTGTACACACACTCATCTGCCGTCACGAGTCGCTGTACACACACACATCTGCCGTCACGAGTCGCTGTACACACACACATCTGCCGTCACGAGTCGCTGTACACACACTCATCTGTCGTCACGAGTCGCTGTACACACACTCATCTGCCGTCACGAGTCGCTGTACACACACACATCTGCCGTCACGAGTCGCTGTACACACACTCATCTGCCGTCACGAGTCGCTGTACACACACACTCATCTGCCGTCACGAGTCGCTGTACACACACTCATCTGCCGTCACGAGTCGCTGTACACACACTCATCTGCCGTCACGAGTCGCTGTACACACACACATCTGCCGTCACGAGTCGCTGTACACACACTCATCTGCCGTCACGAGTCGCTGTACACACACACATCTGCCGTCACGAGTCGCTGTACACACACTCATCTGCCGTCACGAGTCGCTGTACACACACTCATCTGCCGTCACGAGTCGCTGTACACACACACATCTGCCGTCACGAGTCGCTGTACACACACTCATCTGCCGTCACGAGTCGCTGTACACACACACATCTGCCGTCACGAGTCGCTGTACACACACTCATCTGCCGTCACGAGTCGCTGTACACACACTCATCTGCCGTCACGAGTCGCTGTACACACACTCATCTGCCGTCACGAGTCGCTGTACACACACTCATCTGCCGTCACGAGTCGCTGTACACACACTCATCTGCCGTCACGAGTCGCTGTACACACACACATCTGCCGTCACGAGTCGCTGTACACACACTCATCTGCCGTCACGAGTCGCTGTACACACACACACATCTGCCGTCACGAGTCGCTGTACACACACACATCTGCCGTCACGAGTCGCTGTACACACACACATCTGCCGTCACGAGTCGCTGTACACACACACTCATCTGCCGTCACGAGTCGCTGTACTCACACACATCTGCCGTCACGAGTCGCTGTACACACACACATCTGCCGTCACGAGTCGCTGTACACACACACATCTGCCGTCACGAGTCGCTGTACACACACTCATCTGCCGTCACGAGTCGCTGTACACACACTCATCTGCCGTCACGAGTCGCTGTACACACACACACTGTGCACTGATGCGAGCGCTTCTGAATGTGT
The DNA here is from genome assembly GCA_033366665.1 of Phoxinus dragarum. Taxonomy (NCBI): domain Eukaryota; kingdom Metazoa; phylum Chordata; class Actinopteri; order Cypriniformes; family Leuciscidae; genus Phoxinus; species Phoxinus dragarum. Next base: position 39,922 of record JARPMJ010004601.1, read on the forward strand.
GTTTCCTCAGTTCCAGAGGAGTTCATGTATAATCCGGTCAGCCGGTCGTATGGAGCGCCTCACAAGAGACCCGAAGTCCAGAACGCCACCATTGAGTTCATCGCCCCGTCAGAATACATGGTACAGCTGAGTCACCTGATGATGATGTGATGATGTGATGATGATGATGATGATGATGATGATGTCACTCCTCAACAGCTGTCACACATTATGCAGATCTACACTACCAGTCAGAAGTTTAGGATCGACACGATTGTTAATGTTTTAAAGTCTCTTCTGCTCAACAAGGCTGCATTTATTTGATAAAAAAACAAAACAGTGAAATATTATTATAATGTAAATCAGCTGTTTTCTGTGTGAATATATATATATATATAGTTAATAATAATAATAAACTTTTATGTTCTATAGCGGCTTTAAAAGTAGCATCTCAAAGCGCTTCACAAGAGTAGAAACATGATAAAACATACAATTATACAAGCAATGCATTAATGACAGAGAAAATAAAATACTAAAAAATATATATATCAAGAAATGTTTGATTAATAATGACAATTACAAACAATTATGTTAACGCTACCCTAAACAAATAAGTGTAATTTATTCCTGTGATCAAAGCAGAATGTTCATCATCATTACTCCAGTCTTCAGTGTCACATGATCCTCCAGAAACCAGAATAATATGAGGATCTGATGCTCAATCTGACACATTTATGAGTGACAGAGATGCACCGATTTTCTAGGCCGATTCCGATTCTTCACTGAGTTTGAGCAGCCGACTCACTGATCAACATGACCGCCGGAAACCATACGCTCTAATTCAGAGGTTTCCTACATGTGCGCTCCGTGTGCATGTGTGATGCTGATGCTGCGCGGTGTTAATCATGCGGCGGCCGAGTGCATTTGACCGGCATAAAGTCGGCATGTATGTCAGACTGACCAGCCGGTCACCGCTCATGTGAAAATCGGCCAATCCCGGTCACCAGCCGGTCAATCGGTGCATCTCTAATGTATGATTATTATCAGTGTTGAAAACAGTTGTGTAAAAAAAAAAAAAGGATTTTTTGATGAATAGAAAGTTCAAAAGAACAGCATTTATTTGAAATAGGACCTTTTGAAACATATAAATGTCTTGATCAATTTATTTAATCGTTGATGAATAAAAGTATTGATTTATTTTTTCCCCCCATAAATGTATTGCTGACCCCAGACCTTCGAACGGTAGTGTTAATGTTAGATAAATGCTGAAGAGAAAGAAGACTTCTGTTTTTTTTTAAACATTAAAAATCGTATCGATCCAAAACTTTTGACTGATAGTGGTATATATGCAGATATCTCTCCGTACATGATGTGTGTGTGTGTGTGTGTCCTCAGCTCCGGCCGCCTCAGCCCGCTGTCTACCTGTTCGTCCTCGACGTGTCCCACAATGCCGTGGAGACTGGGTATCTGGATGTCGTGTGTCAGTCGCTCCTGGAGAACCTCGACTCGTAAGTGAGCGTCATCGAGACACACACACTCTGCTGAGACACACACTGATCGGCGTGTGACGCGCGTTGATCCCGCTGATCGGTGTGTGACGCGCGTTGACCCCGCTGATCGGTGTGTGTGTGACGCGCGTTGATCCCGCTGATCGGTGTGTGTGTGATGCGCGTTGAACCCGCTGATCGGTGTGTGTGTGATGCGCGTTGAACCCGCTGACCGGCATGTGACGTGTGTGTTTCCCATGAAGGCTCCCTGGAGACTCTCGCACGAAGATCGGCTTCATCACGTTTGACAGCACCATCCACTTCTACAACCTGCAGGAAGGGCTTTCGCAGCCACAGATGCTCATCGTGTCAGACATCGACGGTAAGATGCCGTTTCCCATCAGCCCCAAACACAGGTGATGTTCAGAAGTGACACGGGTCTCGTCTGTTCTCCTCAGATGTGTTCCTGCCGAGTCCCGACAGCCTGCTGGTGAACCTGAGCGAGTGCAAGGAGGTGAGCGAGCGCTCGGGGGTTATCACATTCACATTTATTTTGATAAAACGGTTAGTTCCAGTCCTTGATTCTGATTGGTCAATAGCTGTTTATAAAACGGTTAGTTCCAGTCCTTGATAGGGATGCAACGATACCATTTTTTCAGAACCGATCCGATCCGATACCAAACATTCTGAGTATCGACCGATACCGATACCAATCCGATACCAGGGCAGTTTTTTTCTTTTTAATCAACACTGAAAAAATATTTTCATTCATCCAATTAAAAAATTTTAGGGTAATGGTTCACATCTATATTTTATAACTTGAGCCAATGAAAAATAAATAACTTGCCCTAACCAATATTTTCTATGTCTATGAAAACTATTTTACAAAACTTGACACAAAGTATTTTTTTTCTGGTTGAAGAAGTCAATTAATTTAAATTCTATTTTTGATCTAAACTAAAATATATAGATTTAATCAAAACAAAAATTCTCATTTAAGAAATTCTCATTTAGTTGAGCTCTTAATTAAAAATATTTATATTTAACAATGTTTTGAACGAAAAAAATATTATTTGAAAAATAAAACAAAAAATAGTAAACTTAATTGAAAGACAAATTATTAATTGGATGAGGTACTGCTTGAAAACCTTTTTTCAGTGAAGTAGAATTTCTATAACTCTGTGTGTTGAACTGATAATCACTCGTTTGTGTGTTAAACACAATCTACTTAATACATACAACTTCATTATAAAGAAAAACAACAAATCAAAAAAAATATGATCATAATCTATGACAGAAATGCTATTATAAACTAGATTAGTGGATAATTCAGCAGTAAAATTTAGTCTAGAAAAATCACAAGTGCACTAATTGTATTAAATCTGACCATGAAAAAACATTTAGTGGGGAACAAATATGAGACAATAAGTGTAACACTAAATCTGGTAAAACGTTACACATTGCTCTTTGTATTGTTGTAAAATACATTCATGAAAAACAAGATAACAAAAATCAAAAAGATCAATTATTTTATATATAGCCTAGGCCTACTATAAAATTGAGACATGTTTTAAATGTATAGCATAGCGGTGTAATGAGGCAGCAACATGATGGATAGTACAGAACTAGAAAGGCTATTAATAATCGTTCATTGCGTCGCTGTATTATGATATGAAAGGCCCCAATACAGTGCGGCACAAAATGCGTATGCGCATCCCGAGCGCAGAATGATGCGCTTGAAGCAACACGAGTCACAGCGCAGCGCTTCGAGTCCGCATTAAAAAGTTCAAATCACAAAGGAAAGACATATGATGCGTAGTGTATTATACAGTATCTATCTATCTATGTAATAGTTTATCGAGCATTTTATTTTTAACAGTTTTAAATGTCAGTTACTGTGCGCATGAAGAACAATTATAATGCTCTGACTGCAGTGTTGTGAGAGACAACCGGTAGAAAGTAGTTACGGTACAGCAAATAAAGTCCAGCAAGATAAAGTTGTTTAATGCAAAACCATGGACCTTTATCTACAGATCAAGTATAATTATAGTAACTTTGAATCATCTTGGAGAGAGTTGTTCATCGTGTTGACTGTCGTAACCGAACGCGACGCGCTGCTTGATGCTGAATGGAGAATGACTGACAGCCGCAGCGGAGGGAAAAGTGTACGTGATCTTGAATTTAATGACTTAAATATTCATTTCTATCTCACATTATACTATATAATGGCTTCCGAACACTTATAATATAGTGCAGGACAACTTTATGGTGCTTTATAATGTTTTTGTGCCTTTTGTGGGGCTTAACAATAGCACAGAATAGTATACGCACAATATCGGATTTGGATCGGCCTCGTCCGACCGATACCCGATCCGGCAAAAATGGCAGTATCGGAGCCGATACCGATACTGAATATCGGATCGATGCATCCCTAGTCCTTGATTCTGATTGGTCAATAGCTGTTTATAAAACGGTTAGTTCCAGTCCTTGATTCTGATTGGTCAATAGCTGTTTATAAAACGGTTAGTTCCAGTCCTTGATTCTGATTGGTCAATAGCTGTGTTTATAAAACGGTTAGTTCCAGTCCTTGATTCTGATTGGTCAATAGCTGTTTATAAAACGGTTAGTTCCAGTCCTTGATTCTGATTGGTCAATAGCTGTTTATAAAACGGTTAGTTCCAGTCCTTGATTCTGATTGGTCAATAGCTGTTTATAAAACGGTTAGTTCCAGTCCTTGATTCTGATTGGTCAATAGCTGTTTATAAAACGGTTAGTTCCAGTCCTTGATTCTGATTGGTCAATAGCTGTTTATAAAACGGTTAGTTCCAGTCCTTGATTCTGATTGGTCAATAGCTGTGTTTATAAAACGGTTTGTTCCAGTCCTTGATTCTGATTGGTCAATAGCTGTTTATAAAACGGTTAGTTCCAGTCCTTAATTCTGATTGGTCAATAGCTGTTTATAAAACGGTTAGTTCCAGTCCTTAATTCTGATTGGTCAATAGCTGTTTATAAAACGGTTAGTTCCAGTCCTTAATTCTGATTGGTCAATAGCTGTGTTTTATTCACAACACCACACGGCTATGGCCGCTTCACCCAACGGTTCTCTGTATCACTACACACACCCCTAGCAACGCAAACATATGTTCTCCTTGATCTTGTTCACTGAAGCTTGTAGAGAGTATTGTGAGAGATCGAGTAAGTGTGTGTTACAGTAGATATAGCATTTCCTTCAGGTCAGTCCGATATCCGTAATACAATATCCGTTTGAATGTCCACGTCGATATCTTGTCCTGTTAACAGTTCAGGGGTTTTCCCGTGCCTATAGTCATCTGCCAGTTGCATGTTGCTTTTCTGTGATCACAACAAGTCCTTTCATTATAAAAGTCTTCAGTACTGACTAACTCACTCAAGTCTTTGTCTCCATCTAATGGAGAACAAGTGTAGGCCTATTTAACTTCTGTTGCTGTTTACCGTCAGGGACTATTTTTTAATGAGTTTACTTTATAAAATTGCATGCCAACCGCACGCTCCCTAAAAACTCACGACATCGGTGGCATTGTGCTGTGTGATAAACTGCACATGTTAGAGTGGGCTTTACTGTGGACAGCCTAAGGCACACCTGTGCAAAAATCCTGCTGTGTAATCAGCACTTGATCTGCACACCTGTGAGCTGGAGGATTACCTCGGCAGAGGAGAAGTGCTCACTAACACAGATTTGTGAACAATATTAGAGAGAAATAGGCATTGTGTAGATAGAAAAAAGTCTTAGATCTTTGCGTTCAGCTCATGAAAGATGGGGGCAAAAACAAGTGTTTTTATGTATAGTTTTTTTCACAATACACATAATTTCAAAGCAGCTTTACAGAAAATGCATGAGTCAAAAATCAATGAGCTCATTGAAGTAATGAATACATGTTTGTTAACAAACGACGTGCCCCAGCGATTGGATGGAGTGAAGTGTGTGTGTTGCAGCTGGTCCAGGGTCTGCTGACGGGTTTGCTTCAGATGTTCCGCATGTGACTGTGTGTGTGTGTGTGTGTGTGTGTTGCAGCTGGTCCAGGATCTGCTGACGGGTCTGCCGCAGATGTTCAGCAGTACGATGGAGACTCAGTCTGGTCTGGGTCCGGCTCTCCAGGCTGGGTTTAAGCTTCTGTCTCCCACCGGCGGGCGCATCTCAGTCTTCCAGACACAACTGCCCACCGTGGGCATCGGTGCCCTCAAACCCCGAGAGGAGCCCGGCCAGAAGGCGCACGCCAAGGTCACACACACACACCACTGTCAGAGACTGAGTCAATGATGGATTGGCTTAATTTTCACTGGCACACAATTAGCTGTTTTAGCAACTAAAATTTTACAACACTTTATTACTGGTAGCACTTTATTTTACGGTCCTGTTCCCCCAGTACTTATTATAATAACTGCAATAACTGGGTAATAATTACGTTCTAACTCTGAACTTTCCCCTCAACCTGACCTAAAAATTAAAATGCCCATGATTTACTCACCATCAAGTCATCCTAGGTGTATATGACATTCTTCTTTCAGATGAACACGATCAGAGTTAGATTAAAACATATCCTGGCTCTTCCAAGCTTTATAATGGCTGTTTCTGTTTTGAAGTCCATAAAAGTGCATCCATCCATCATAAAAGTGAATCTATCCATCATAAAAGTCCCATCCATCATAAAAGTGCATCTGTCCATCATAAAAGTGCATCTGTCCATCATAAAAGTGCATCTATCCATCATTAAAGTCCCATCCATCATAAAAGTGCATCTGTCCATCATAAAAGTGCATCTGTCCATCATAAAAGTGCATCTGTCCATCATAAAAGTGCATCTGTCCATCATAAAAGTGCATCTATCCATCATAAAAGTGCATCTATCCATCATAAAGTCCCATCCATCTTAAAAGTGCATCTTTCCATCATAAAAGTGCATCCATCCATCATAAATGTGCATCTAACGTGGCCGATCACTCACCGAGAAAGCAATTCTGCCAACCTGGGTTTGCACATTTGTCTTCATCAGCCTGTGGTTGTTTTGGGGCTAGTCTGAATTGGCTGGTTCCCATGCTAAAATAACTAAGTGGATGAGACGGGGAGTCTCGACACATTCAAGTTACAATGTGTTAAAAAGGGGGTGGTGGAGAGGCGGTGACGTCTTCGTTTTGGAAAATCAAATGGCAAAAAAAGAAGCCTGTTGACAGCAGAGGTCAATAGAGATGGCTCCACGAGATGAACTGGAGTGAGTCTGCCTCACCACTTCTCCTCCCTCTTTCCCCGTAGGTATCCCCACCCCTGTTCCTGTTTAAGTGAGAGCATTCAGGATTTCACCATTTCATTTCTCCCGTCAACCGGAGTCACTCTGATCGCTGCTACTCCTCGGTCCCTACCCCAGACTCACTTCTAATTTCCGCTCTGCTTTGGGACTAGCCAAGCATGACTATTTTCAAACTCTCGTCAGCTTTTTGAAACCCTTAATAAACTACTCCGTCCCACTTCTTCACCCCAATTTTCAGTTCTCCCAATCCTCACTGCTAGTGATTTCTCCCACTATTTCACAAATAAAATTAGTACTATTCGGCTACAACTTCAGACTCTCCCCCAGTCTTGTCCCCAGCCCCAGCTCCCTATTCTGCCTCCATTTGCTCCTAATGCCCCCTTTACTGTCTTACCCCCAACATCTTATTCTGAACTTTCCTCCATCATTTCAAAGGCCCACCCAACCTCTCCCTGCTGGATCCCATCCCTGCTCCCCTCCTACCCCCTCTACTCCCTCTTATCCTCCCCTAACTAGTCTCCCTCTACCCCCTCTAGTCCCTCTACCCCCTCTAGTCCCTCTACACCAGGGATGTTCAACTTCAGTCCTGGAGGGCCACTGTCCTGCAGAGTTTAGCTCCAACCCTAATTAAACACACCTGAACAAGCTAATCAATGTTTTCAGGATTACTAGAAAAGAGCTTTTGTCAGGGTTGAAGTAGGGCTGGGCGATAAAACGATAACGATAATTATCGCGATATAATTTTTCTCGATAAAACGATATCAAGAGTTCGATAAATGTTCGATAATGTTTTCGCGCCAAAAGCGGAACGAATCTCATTTGAACCGCGCGCGCCACACGGACCATTTATCCGCTCGGCTCAAAGTCCAAACGGCAGCGCAGCGCGAGTCCACTGAGCAGACGCGTTTACTCTTATCGGTCTCAGTCACAAGATCCAGTGAGAGCGCTTGAATTCAGCGAGGAACACAAATGTCTCAGTGATTTAAACCAGTTTAAAGGCAGATGCATAGACAGTATATAAGGGCAGATGAAACAGCGCTGACGAACAGGAGAACACAGTGCGCAACGATACAGTCTGAAGCTTTCCCGTCTACACATTCCCATCATGTACCACGGATTTAACATTACTGTAACGTTAGCCTAGTAATATTAACTGCACCATGAAATGTGGGATATATATATATTGAATTGTATAATATTATTAATGTAGACGATGTATTGAAGGACTAATGGAATATAATTACAGTTTTTAATAATGTATTTAGGCTACTGGTTTTCATAAATACCATAGAAACCATAAAGTTACATTTCATCTGTGGTTATCATGATCTAAATGCATGATGCTGGATGACCAATGGTTCATTTTAATAAAACTAAAGAATATTACATTTTACCAAATAAAAATAATGTTACTTTTTTTTAACAGATGTTACTGTTTTTGTTAATGAACATAAATTGTATATATAGTAAATCTGCATCCTAACTCAAGCTAATACTACTGAAATAAAGATATTTATTTTGTGAAGGAAAAATTACAAACGTTTGAATGTTCTACCTCGGATTTGTGAAATGTTCTCCTGTTTGGCAAGTGTTTGTCATGATATGTTCTGATAATAGTTTCAGATGATTCAGATGATAGTTTAAAAACACAATGCTCTGGTTTCTACAGCTTTCACTTAGGAGTAAAATCTGTCTTTAAACTTGAAATAAATAAAGATTTGACATTTATCGATAATTATTGTTATCGACTGATATAAAAAAAAATATCGTGATATTTTTTTTGGGCCATATCGCCCAGCCCTAGGTTGAAGCTAAACTCTGTAGGACAGTGGCCCTCCAGGACCGAAGTTGAACATCCCTGTTCTACACCCTCTAGTCCCTCTACTCCCTCTAGTCCCTCTACTCCCTCTACACCCTCTAGTCCCTCTACCCCTCTAGTCCCTCTACACCCTCTAGTCCCTCTACACCCTCTAGTCCCTCTACACCCTCTAGTCCCTCTACCCCCTCTAGTCCCTCTACCCCCTCTAGTCCCTCTACCCCCTCTAGTCCCTCTACCCCTCTAGTCCCTCTACCCCCTCTAGTCCCTCTACCCCTCTAGTCCCTCTACACCCTCTAGTCCCTCTACCCCTCTAGTCCCTCTACCCCTCTAGTCCCTCTACACCCTCTAGTCCCTCTACACCCTCTAGTCCCTCTACACCCTCTACCCCCTCTACACCCTCTAGTCCCTCTACACCCTCTAGTCCCTCTACCCCTCTAGTCCCTCTACCCCCTCTAGTCCCTCTACCCCCTCTAGTCCCTCTACACCCTCTAGTCCACAGGTGTCGGAGTCAGTTCCTGGAGGGCCACAGCCCTACAGAGTTTAGTCCCAACCCTGCTTCAACACACACACACCTGCAATTTTCAAATTAGCATGAAGGAATTGATTAGCTGATCAGGTGTTTTTAAAAAAATGTTTAGGGTTGAAGCTAAACTCTGCAGGGCTCTGGCCCTCCAGGAACTGACTTTGACACCCCTGCTCTAGTCCCTCTACCCCCTCTAGTCCCTCTACCCCCTCTAGTCCCTCTACTCCCTCTACACCCTCTACCCCCTCTAGTCCCTCTACTCCCTCTACACCCTCTACCCCCTCTAGTCCCTCTACTCCCTCTACACCCTCTACCCCCTCTAGTCCCTCTACTCCCTCTACACCCTCTACCCCCTCTAGTCCCTCTACTCCCTCTACACCCTCTACACCCTCTACCCCCTCTAGTCCCTCTACTCCCTCTACCCCCTCTAGCAGTGTTTCCGCTATATTCATTTTGCCGTGGTGGGCCGCCACACCAAAAATCCTCCCGCCACAGCTGCAGCTTCTCAGTGAGCTCCGATATTGTGCATACTATTGCGTTATTGTTAAGCGGCATAAAAAACATGTAAAGTATCATAACGTTTTTGTGCACTATATTCCAAGACTTCTAAAGTCATTCGATAGCATAATGTGAGGTAAAAAATAATATTTAAGTCGTTAGTTAAAGTTAATGGAAACTCATCTCTCCTCAGTCATTCTCCATTCAGCATTCAAACAGCGCATCACATTCGGTTACGACCGCTACGTCAGTAATACGATGACACTCTCTCCAAGATCAAAGTTCCCATTATTATACTTTATTTGTAGATAAAGGTCTATGTATGATTTGCATTCAATTACTTTATCTTGCTGGAGTTTATTGCGCATTCTAAATCATATTCCTTTCTCCCGGGTGTCTGTAAGATTAACTTACAGCACTGGAGTAGAGAGCACTATGAATTCTTCTTCATGCGCACTGTAACTGAAATTTAAAACTGCTCAAACTGTTGCATAGATTAGATATAATACACTAAGCATCAAATATCTCTTCGCTTTGTGCTTTGAACTTTTCAATGTAGCGCACTGTGACTTTGCGTTGCTTCAAGTGCATCATTCGGCGCACGGGATGCGCATAATCGCTTTGCCGCTCTAAATTGGAGCCTTTCATATTAAAATTAAGGCTGGGCAAAAACTTTTTTTTTTGTTAGATTAATCGTTTTTTTTAAATGTGGTCTATTTAAAATCGATTCTCAAAGGTTACGAATTGATTTTTTTTCCATATTTATTTATCTATCACCCAAAAGCCAGTGTTAGTTTGCACTTCATATAGGCTTGCAGCCTCCATGTTACAGCTAATGCTGTGAGATTTTATGTTAGTTTTATCTTAACATGAAATAACCTGATCCTGTTTGATCAAGGCATGAGACTGTTCTGACTTTTTCAATAATCGATTTTTCATCTTGCATCAAAATCCCGTCTATTCACTGTATGCTTTTGAAATATAGAGTTGGGTTCTGTTTTAATGTACCCAAGTGTACCTAAAATAAAAAATAGTTTTAATATACAGGTTTGCATCTTTTAATTTCTTTTGATTAATTAACCACTTGTAAACTTATGTTCACTGTTCTTTTTTTACAAATATAGGATTTGTGTGTGAGTCGAATCGAAATCGAATTGAGAGCTTGCGAATCGAAATCGAATTGGAACATCTTAATCGATACCCAGCCCAAATTATAATACTTAGGGGAGGTTTAAACACCTGGGGCAAGGGGGCGTGGCCCATGGGAATATCACTCATGGGCGACGCACCCTCCCCCTGGGGAAATGGGCCTGCCACCACAGCTGGAAAAAATCCTAGAGGAAACACTGCCCTCTAGTCCCTCTACCCCCTCTAGTCCCTCTACACCCTCTACCCCCTCTACTCCCTCTACACCCTCTAGTCCATCTACCCCCTCTAGTCCCTCTACCCCCTCTAGTCCCTCTACACCCTCTAGTCCCTCTACACCCTCTAGTCCCTCTACCCCCCTCTAGTCCCTCTACCCCCTCTAGTCCCTCTACCCCCTCTAGTCCCTCTACACCCTCTAGTCCCTCTACCCCCTCTAGTCCCTCTACCCCCTCTAGTCCCTCTACCCCCTCTAGTCCCTCTACTCCCTCTACCCCCTCTAGTCCCTCTACTCCCTCTACCCCCTCTAGTCCCTCTACCCCCTCTACCCCCTCTACTCCCTCTACCCCCTCTAGTCCCTCTACCCCCTCTAGTCCCTCTACTCCCTCTAGTCCCTCTACCCCCTCTAGTCCCTCTACCCCCTCTAGTCCCTCTACCCCCCTCTAGTCCCCTCTACCCCCTCTAGTCTCTCTACACCCTCTAGTCTCTCTACACCCTCTAGTCCCTCTACCCCCTCTAGTCCCTATACACCCTCTACCCCCTCTACTCCCTCTACTCCCTCTAGTCCCTCTACCCCCTCTAGTCCCTCTACACCCTCTAGTCCCTCTACCCCCTCTAGTCCCTCTACCCCCTCTAGTCCCTCTACCCCCTCTAGTCCCTCTACCCCCTCTAGTCCCTCTACCCCCTCTAGTCCCTCTACCCCCTCTAGTCCCTCTACCCCCTCTAGTCCCTCTACCCCCTCTAGTCCCTCTACCCCCTCTAGTCCCTCTAGTCCCTCTAGACCCTCTAGTCCCTCTAGACCCTCTACACCCTCTACACCCTCTAGTCCCTCTACCCCCTCTAGTCCCTCTAGTCCCTCTACCCCCTCTAGTCCCTCTACACCCTCTAGTCCCTCTACACCCTCTAGTCCCTCTACCCCCTCTAGTCCCTCTACACCCTCTAGTCCCTCTACCCCCTCTAGTCCCTCTACACCCTCTAGTCCCTCTACCCCCTCTAGTCCCTCTACCCCCTCTACACCCTCTAGTCCCTCTACACCCTCTAGTCCCTCTACACCCTCTAGTCCCTCTACACCCTCTAGTCCCTCTACACCCTCTAGTCCCTCTACACCCTCTAGTCCCTCTACACCCTCTAGTCCCTCTACACCCTCTAGTCCCTCTACCCCCTCTAGTCCCTCTACTCCCTCTAGTCCCTCTACACCCTCTAGTCCCTCTACACCCTCTACTCCCTCTAGTCCCTCTACACCCTCTAGTCCCTCTACCCCCTCTAGTCCCTCTACCCCCTCTACTCCCTCTACCCCCTCTAGTCCCTCTACACCCTCTAGTCCCTCTACCCCCTCTAGTCCCTCTACCCCCTCTACTCCCTCTAGTCCCTCTACCCCCTCTAGTCCCTCTACCCCCTCTAGTCCCTCTAGTCCCTCTACCCCCTCTAGTCCCTCTACTCCCTCTACCCCCTCTACTCCCTCTACCCCCTCTAGTCCGTCTACCCCCTCTAGTCCCTCTACCCCCTCTAGTCCCTCTACACCCTCTACTCCCTCTACCCCCTCTAGTCCCTCTACCCCCTCTAGTCCCTCTACCCCCTCTAGTCCCTCTACCCCCTCTAGTCCCTCTACCCCCTCTAGTCCCTCTACCCCCTCTAGTCCCTCTACCCCCTCTACTCCCTCTACCCCCTCTACTCCCTCTACACCCTCTACGCCCTCTAGTTCCTCTACGCCCTCTAGTTCCTCTACCCCCTCTAGTCCCTCTACCCCCTCTAGTCCCTCTACACCCTCTAGTCCCTCTACACCCTCTAGTCCCTCTACACCCTCTACCCCCTATAGTCCCTCTACACCCTCTACACCCTATAGTCCCTCTACACCCTCTAGTCCCTCTACACCCTCTAGTCCCTCTACCCCCTATAGTCCCTCTACACCCTCTACTCCCTCTACCCCCTCTACTCCCTCTACCCCCTCTAGTTCCTCTAGTCCCTCTACCCCCTCTAGTCCCTCTACCCCCTCTACTCCCTCTACCCCCTCTAGTTCCTCTAGTCCCTCTACCCCCTCTAGTCCCTCTACCCCCTCTAGTCCCTCTACACCCTCTAGTCCCTCTACACCCTCTACCCCCTATAGTCCCTCTACACCCTCTACACCCTATAGTCCCTCTACACCCTCTAGTCCCTCTACACCCTCTAGTCCCTCTACCCCCTATAGTCCCTCTACACCCTCTACTCCCTCTACCCCCTCTACTCCCTCTACCCCCTCTAGTCCCTCTACACCACAGGTGTCAAATTCAGTTCCTGGAGGGCCACAGCCCTACAGAGTTTAGTCCCAACCCTGCTTCAACACACACACACCTGCAATGTTCAAATTAGCATGAAGGACTTGATTAGCTGATCAGGTGTTTTTAAAAAATGTTTAGGGTTGAAGCTAAACTCTGCAGGGCTCTGGCCCTCCAGGAACTGAGTTTGACACCCCTGCTCTACACCCTCTAGTCCCTCTACACCCTCTAGTCCCTCTACACCCTCTAGTCCCTCTACCCCCAATTCCAATCTGGTTTCCGTCCTTCCTATTACACTGAGACTGCTCTCCTCACTGTCCAGACTCATCTGGCCAACTCCTCTCATGCTGGCCTCTCTTCAGTTCTCCTTGATCTCTCCTCTGCCTTTGACACAGTCGATCATCCCATTCTCCTTTCCAACCTCGGCATTTCTGGAACACCCCTTAGCTTGCTGCCCTCATACCCATCTTCCCACACATCTGCTGTTAATGTTCCTCAGGGCCTGTTTGTCCCGCTTAGTTTAAAAATTGTTCAGCTCCTTGGTTAAAGGCATTATATAAATAAATAAAGAAAAATCTATCCATCATAAAAGTGCATCTATCCATGATAAACGTGCATCTGTCTATTATTATTGATGGACTTTTATGATGACAGATGCACTTTTATGGACTTAAAACTGTTGGTTGCAAATCACTTTTGCAACCTTTGCAACAGAGGACTCGACTGAGACTGCTCTGCTCTCAGTAATTGAAGCTCTGAGATTGGCAAGGGCAGCTTCCAAGTCCTCAGTTCTCATCCTGCTGGATCTGTCTGCTGCCTTTGACACGGTCAACCACCAGATCCTCCTGTCAATCCTAAAGATGAAGGGGATCTCGGGAACTGCACTCCAGTGGTTCAAGTCTTACCTCTCGGTGTAGGTCCTTTAGGGTGTCGTGGAGGGGTGAGGTGTCTAAGACCCAACATCTAGCCACTGGTGTGCCTCAGGGCTCAGTGCTTGGACCACTTCTCTTCTCTATCTACATGACATCACTAGGATCTGTGATTCAGAAACATGGCTTTTCCTACCACTGCTACGCTGACTACACACAACTCTACCTCTCATTCCAGCCGGATGATCCGACGGTAGCCGCTCACATCTCAGCCTGCCTGACAGACATTTCTGGCTGGATGAAGGACCACCACCTTCAACTAAACCTTGCGAAGACAGAGCTACTTGTAATCCCGGCTAACCCAGCACTTAATCACAACTTCACCATCCAGCTTGGCTCGTCATCCATAGCTCCATCAAGATCAGCCAGGAACCTTGGAGTTGTAATTGATGACCAATTAAATTTCACAGACCACATCGCTAGCACTGCCCGGTCATGCAGATTTGCCTTGTACAACATCAGAAGGATCAGGCCCTTCCTATCAGAGCATGCTACACAACTCCTTGTTCAGGCGCTTGTTCTTTCCAGACTGGACTATTGTAATGCTCTCCTGGCTGGTCTCCCAGCTTGCTCTGTCAAACCTCTGCAACTGATCCAGAATGCTGCAGCTAGAGTGGTCTTCAACGAGCCAAAGAGAGCACACGTCACTCCTCTCCTCACGAAATTGCACTGGTTGCCGGTTGCCGCTCGCATCAAATTCAAGTCACTGACGTTTGCCTGAATGTCCTCTGTTGCAGGACATTTTTTAAATAACTGTTGTATTCGTCTGAAAGAAGAATGTCATATACACTAGGATGACTTGAGGGCGAGTAAATCATGGGCTAATTTTCATTTTTGGCTGAACTCTCCCTTTAACCCATGTAGTCAGCTTATAGTATTTCTTGGGCAAATACACACTTAGTGCACGTACTGCAAAATAATGTGCAACCATTACTTGTATAAAAGTGTATAATTTGCAATAAACCCTAAACAGGGAGTTTGAGTCCTGGAAATGAAAGCTAATACTCTAGTCTCTCTTCACTCTTGTTTTTCACAGCAGGAGGTCCAGCATCTGAATCCTGCCACGGACTTCTATAAGAAGCTGGCTCTGGACTGTTCTGGTCATCATGTGGCGGTGGATCTGTTCCTGCTCAGCGCTCAGTACTGTGATCTGTCCTCTCTAGGTCAGTCCACCCACTGCATGATGAGGATGATGAAGTGATGATGAGGATAATGTGTGGACACTTATGTACTGCCCTTTAATAGCCGGCCTGATGATATCAGACATTATATTGCACAACAGTTTTTTTTTAACTGGTTTGCGCCCAATGGTATTTTTTATTTTTATAGAAAGATAAAAAATACGGGAAATATTTAAAGGGGATGATAGCGGGATAGCAAGGTAAAATCAAGACAATCCCGGGAAAAACAGGAGGGCTGACGGGTATGTCAAAGCTCTGCAGTTTAAAACGTATAATGCAATGCAATACAATGATGATTGAGAGATGAACTAATAAACCTTCCTCAATAGCCAGATTTTTATAATAAATGAGGATGGATAATCCAGTAAACCTGCTTCAGTCCAGTTGAAATATTACTAACAATATCAAAGTTATTCCTGCATTTACTTGATAAAATCAGTGCAGATTTGCCAGCAGAAAGACTCGTGCAGCTCGAGCTGAGGGAGGACGCTTGCTCAATTACAGTATCCTCAATTCAATATCCTGTTGATCATCAGAGACTGCATACGGTCAGACATGAGACGGCAGTTATAGGGTTAAACCGCGCCACGAACCCGCCGCTCGTCAGACCACTAATGATGTGTTCAGGTTTCCGGCAGATGATCTAGTAATGGGGATAATGTGTGTGTGTGTGTGTGTGTTCCTGCAGGCTGTATATCCAGGTACTCAGCAGGAAGTGTGTATTATTACCCGTCGTACCACCGTCAGCGCAGCCCGGCCCAGACCGAGCGCTTCCAGCGGGACCTGAAGAGGTACCTGACCCGCAAGATCGGCTTCGAGGCCGTCATGAGGATACGCTGCACCAAAGGTGTGTGCGTGCGTGCGTGTGTGTGTGTGTGTGTGTGTGTGCGTGTGTGTGTGTGTGCGCGTGTGTCCTGTACGCATCATCACAGACCACACACACCTTCCCCGTCTGACCACCACACACACACTCCCCGTCTGACCACCACACACACCTTCCCCGTCTGACCACCACACACACACACCTTCCCCGTCTGACCACCACACACACACACACCTTCCCCGTCTGACCACCACACACACACACACCTTCCCCGTCTGACCACCACACACACCTTACCCGTCTGACCACTACACACACCTTCCCCGTCTGACCACCATACACACAAACACACACACACCTTCCCCTTCTGTCCACCACACACACACTCCCCGTCTGACCACCACTCGCACACCTTCCCCGTCTGACCACCACACACACACACACACACACACCTTCCCCGTCTGACCACACACACACCTTCCCCGTGTCCTCATCACTGAGGCTCTGTGTCCTCAGGTCTGTCCATACACACGTTCCACGGGAACTTCTTCGTGCGCTCCACGGACCTGTTGTCTCTGGCGAACGTGAACCCTGACGCGGGCTTCGCTGTGCAGATGAGCATCGAGGAGAACCTGCTGGACCTGCAGGCCGTGTCCTTCCAGGCCGCGCTGCTCTACACCTCCAGCAAAGGTCAGGGGTCATGTGGTCTTCTGAGGTCATGTGATCTTCTGAGGTCATGTGGTCTGTGGTCATGTGATCACCATGGTCGTGTGATCTTCTGAGGTCATGTGGTCTGCTGTGGTCATGTGATTACCGCGGTCGTGTGATCTTCTGAGGTCATGTGGTCTGTGGTCATGTGATTACCGCGGTCATGTGACTCGCTTGTCTCTGTGCTCTTGCAGGCGAGCGCAGGATTCGAGTGCACACACTGTGTCTGCCGGTGGTCAACTCTCTGAGCGACATCTTCGCTGGAGCCGATGTTCAGGCCATCACTGCTCTCCTGGCCAGCATGGGTACAACACACACACACACACACACACACACACACACACACACACACACACACACACACACACTCTGTGTTTAGAAGGATCTGAGCCTTCGCATCATGCATGAGAAATTCATCATAGAGTATTACAGATCGCTGCTGTCATGAGTCCTGATTGGCGTAGCAGGGATGATTATACTGAAGCACTGGGCGAAGGGCGAATACCGAACGTGGTATTTCAAAATTTTCGCCTTTTTTGGACAAATATTCGCCGTTGCATAAATTAAACCGTCAAAATGTGCTTTTTACCATGTTGTCTTGCTCTTCAAAGAAAACATAAATTACAAAACTACTGTTAAATATTTATTTAACACTGAATTTTTTTTAACATTCCAGAAGACATTATACCAACAAAGCACAATATAACTTTATATATATATATATATATATTATATAATATTTGTATAACACCGAGCGGCTCAGCCCTGCTAACAGTAGTGCTGGGCAACGGTTAATAAGAGTGTGTTTACATCATATATCTGTGTGTACTGTGTATAATTACATATAAATACACACATGCATGTATATATTTATGTAAAATGTGTTATTTATATATAAATATACATTCAGTATGTAAATGCAAATATTTCTTAAAAATATGCATGTATGTATATGTGTATTTATATATAAAAAATAAGTATACACCGTACACACACGTATATGATGTAAGCACACACCTGTGTTTAGTGTGACCAGTCGTTGCACAGCTCTAGCAAACGGCGCTTCTGCATCTGTGGCTTCCGCTGGCGACGGCTGGCTGCGTAAGCGTGCGCCGCTACACTGCGCTGGCCCATGTGACCGCGCCATCAAAAACATTGTTCAGTAAAATGTGTTGTTCGTCTCTTTCTTTTGTTGTTGCTATTTTTGGCTGAATAATTTAGTTTGTCGAGAATTTGATGCATCCCTAGTGTCAGGGTGTGTTCGGCAGTGCTGTGTGTTCGGCAGTGCTGTGTGTGTTCGGCAGTGCTGTGTGTGTTCGGCAGTGCTGTGTGTGTTCGGCAGTGCTGTGATGTGTGATGTGTGTTCTGCTGTTGTCCAGCTGTGGATCGCTCCGTGACGGCTAGCCTGGGTGACGCGCGGGACGCCCTGATCAACGCAGCGATCGACTCGCTGTCCTCGTACCGCTCCTCAGTGCTGAGCGTCCAGCAGCCCGGCCTGCTAGCGCCCGCGTGCCTGCGCCTGCTCCCGCTCTACATCCTGGCCCTGCTCAAACACGTACGTCTCACACACACACACACACTGACGCTCAGCTCGTCACACACACACTGACGCTCATCTCTCCTCTTGCAGAGGGCGTTCCGCACCAGCGCTAGCACCCGGCTGGATGAGCGCGTGTTCTCCATGTTCCAGCTGAAGAGCCAGCCGCTGCCGTTCCTCATGCTCACGGTGCACCCGGGCCTGTACCGAGCGGATGACCTCAGCGACGAGGTTAGTGTGGGTCACCAGCACACGTGAACACACTCGCTCAGCCCTGAGTGGCAGAAGAGCTGCTGGCTGAGTTTAACTGAGGAAACAAGCGATCACCAGTTAAAGCTTGTGTGTGTGTGTGTGTGTGTGTGTGTGTGTGTGTGTGTGTGTGTGTGTGTGTGTGTGTGTGTGTGTGTGTGTGTGTGTGTGTGTGTGTGTGTGTGTGTGTGTGTGTGTGTGTGTGTGTGTGTGAGATCATGGATACTGACACGCGGCAGGAATCATGTTTCTCACATCTACATGAGCCGGACTTCCACACCGGGGAAATACACACGGCACATTAGCCTGTGGACGCTTTATATGAACACAACATGGGTCTAAACCCGGTGATCACTTAGATCAGTGTTATATATATATATATCATCGTCCAGCACTAAAACTTGTGTCGTTTTTTGTCAGTGTTTTATTTAAAAACCTCCATTATGCAGATTATACGATGGTAAATATTTAATTGATACAATACTATAGAAAAGTGTTGAATTTCAGTCAGTGGGGTTTGCCAGTGCACTAGCTCACCGTGTGTGTGTGTGTGTGTAGCTCACCACAGATGTGCAGCCCGAGACTGAAGCAGCAGAAGGAAAGATCTGTGATGCTTTTTTACCTCGTGTGTGTGTATGATGTGTGTGTTCAGATGTGTCCTGTATGATGATGTGATGCGTGTTCTCACACACAGGGGGCGCTGAACGTCAGCGAGCGCACGATCCCTCAGCCCAGAGCGCTTCAGCTGTCTGTGGAGAAGCTGAGCAGAGACGCTGCCTTCCTCATGGACTGTGGCACAGTGAGTACACACACACACACACACTCACTGTGATCAGTGAGTACACACACACAAACACACACACACACACTCTCACTGTGGCTCAGTGAGTACACACACACACTCACTGTGGCTCAGTGAGTACACACACACACACACACACTCACTGTGGCTCAGTGAGTACACACACACACACTCACTGTGGCTCATTGAGTACACACACACACACACTCACTGTGGCTCATTGAGTACACACACACACTCACTGTGGCTCAGTGAGTACACACACACACACTCACTGTGGCTCATTGAGTACACACACACACTCACTGTGGCTCATTGAGTACACACACACACTCACTGTGGCTCATTGAGTACACACACACACTCACTGTGGCTCAGTGAGTACACACACACACTCACTGTGGCTCAGTGAGTACACACACACACTCACTGTGGCTCAGTGAGTACACACACACACACTCACTGTGGCTCAGTGAGTACACACACACACACTCACTGTGGCTCAGTGAGTACACACACACACTCACTGTGGCTCAGTGAGTACACACACACACACTCACTGTGGCTCAGTGAGTACACACACACACACTCACTGTGGCTCAGTGAGTACACACACACACACTCACTGTGGCTCAGTGAGTACACACACACACACTCACTGTGGCTCAGTGAGTACACACACACACACTCACTGTGGCTCAGTGAGTACACACACACACACTCACTGTAGCTCAGTGAGTACACACACACACACTCACTGTGGCTCAGTGAGTACACACACACACACACTCACTGTGGCTCAGTGAGTACACACACACACACTCACTGTGCCTCAGTGAGTACACACACACACACACTCACTGTGGCTCAGTGAGTACACACACACACACACACTCACTGTGGCTCAGTGAGTACACACACACACACACACACACACACCCACTGTGGCTCAGTGAGTACACACACACACACACTCACTGTGGCTCAGTGAGTACACACACACACACACTCACTGTGGCTCAGTGAGTACACACACACACACTCACTGTGCCTCAGTGAGTACACACACACACACTCACTGTGGCTCAGTGAGTACACACACACACACACACTCACTGTGGCTCAGTGAGTACACACACACACACACACACACACACTCACTGTGGCTCAGTGAGTACACACACACACACACTCACTGTGGCTCAGTTGTTTATAATCATCCAGACGTCTCTGTTATCACACAATAACCCAATAACCAGCGCTATACAAGTAATGTAGTAAATATTAGGGGAGTAACGATACCCTCTTGTCACGATACGATATATATCACAATACTGAACTCACGATACGATATATATCACAATACTGAACTCACGATACGATATATATCACAATACTGAACTCACGATACGATATATATCACGATACTGAACTCACGATACGATATATATCACAATACTGAACTCACGATACGATATATATCACGATACTGAACTCACGATACGATATATATCATAATACTGAACTCACGATACGATATATATCACAATACTGAACTCACGATACGATATATATCACAATACTGAACTCACGATACGATATATATCACAATACTGAACTCACGATACGATATATATCACAATACTGAACTCACGATACGATATATATCACAATACTGAACTCACGATACGATATATATCACAATACTGAACTCACGATACGATATATATCACAATACTGAACTCACGATACGATATATATCACGATACGATACATATCACAATACTGAACTCACGATACGATATATATCACGATACGATATATATCACGATACTGAACTCACGATACGATATATATCACAATACTGAACTCACGATACGATATATATCACAATACTGAACTCACGATACGATATATATCATAATACTGAACTCACGATACGATATATATCACAATACTGAACTCACGATACGATATATATCACAATACTGAACTCACGATACGATATATATCACAATACTGAACTCACGATACGATATATATCACAATACTGAACTCACGATACGATATATATCACAATACTGAACTCACGATACGATATATATCACAATACTGAACTCACGATACGATATATATCACAATACTGAACTCACGATACGATATATATCACGATACGATATATATCACAATACTGAACTCACGATACGATATATATCACGATACGATATATATCACGATACTGAACTCACGATACGATATATATCACGATACTGAACTCACGATACGATATATATCACAATACTGAACTCACGATACGATATATATCACAATACTGAACTCACGATACGATATATATCACAATACTGAACTCACGATACGATATATATCACAATACTGAACTCACGATACGATATATATCACAATACTGAACTCACGATACGATATATATCACGATACTGAACTCACGATACGATATATATCACAATACTGAACTCACGATACGATATATATCACGATACTGAACTCACGATACGATACGATATATATCACGATACGATATATATCACAATACTGAACTCACGATACGATATATATCACGATACTGAACTCACGATACGATATATATCACGCTATTGAACTCACGATACGATATATATATCACGATACGATATATATCACGATACTGAACTCACGATACGATATATATCACGATACTGAACTCACGATACGATATATATCACGCTACTGAACTCACTATACGATATATATCACGATACTGAACTCACGATACGATATATATCACGATACTGAACTCACGATACGATATATATCACGATACTGAACTCACGATACGATATATATCACAATACTGAACTCACGATACGATATATATCACGATACTGAACTCACGATACGATTTATATCACGCTATTGAACTCACGATACAATATATATCACGATACGATATATATCACGATACTGAACTCACGATACGATATATATCACGATACTGAACTCACGATACGATATATATCACGCTACTGAACTCACTATACGATATATATCACGATACTGAACTCACGATACGATATATATCACGATACTGAACTCACGATACGATATATATCACGATACTGAACTCACGATACGATATATATCACGATACTGAACTCACGATACGATATATATCACAATACTGAACTCACGATACGATATACATCACGATACTGAACTCACGATACGATATACATCACGATACTGAACTCACGATACGATATATATCACGATACTGAACTCACGATACGATATTATTGCGATATTGAACTCACGATACGATATATATCACGATACTGAACTCACGATACGATATATATCACGATACTGAACTCACGATACGATATTATTGCGATACTGAACTCACGATACGATATATATCACGATACTGAACTCACGATACGATATATATCACGATACTGAACTCACGATACGATATTATTGCGATACTGAACTCACGATACATATCACGATACTGAACTCACGATACGATATTATTGCGATACTGAACTCACGATACGATATATATCACGATACTGAACTCACGATACGATATATATCACGATACTGAACTCACGATACAATATATATCACGATACTGAACTCACGATACGATATTATTGCGATACTGAACTCACGATACAAAATATATCACGATACTGAACTCACGATACGATATGCATCACGATACTGAACTCACGATACGATATATATCACGATACTGAACTCACGATACGATATGCATCACGATACTGAACTCACAATACGATATATATCACGATACTGAACTCACGATACGATATATATCACAATACTGAACTCACGATACGATATATATCACAATACTGAACTCACGATACGATATATATCACGATACTGAACTCACGATACGATACGATATATATCACGATACGATATATATCACAATACTGAACTCACGATACGATATATATCACGATACTGAACTCACGATACGATATATATCACGCTATTGAACTCACGATACGATATATATATCACGATACGATATATATCACGATACTGAACTCACGATACGATATATATCACGATACTGAACTCACGATACGATATATATCACGCTACTGAACTCACTATACGATATATATCACGATACTGAACTCACGATACGATATATATCACGATACTGAACTCACGATACGATATATATCACGATACTGAACTCACGATACGATATATATCACAATACTGAACTCACGATACGATATATATCACGATACTGAACTCACGATACGATTTATATCACGCTATTGAACTCACGATACAATATATATCACGATACGATATATATCACGATACTGAACTCACGATACGATATATATCACGATACTGAACTCACGATACGATATATATCACGCTACTGAACTCACTATACGATATATATCACGATACTGAACTCACGATACGATATATATCACGATACTGAACTCACGATACGATATATATCACGATACTGAACTCACGATACGATATATATCACGATACTGAACTCACGATACGATATATATCACAATACTGAACTCACGATACGATATACATCACGATACTGAACTCACGATACGATATACATCACGATACTGAACTCACGATACGATATATATCACGATACTGAACTCACGATACGATATTATTGCGATATTGAACTCACGATACGATATATATCACGATACTGAACTCACGATACGATATATATCACGATACTGAACTCACGATACGATATTATTGCGATACTGAACTCACGATACGATATATATCACGATACTGAACTCACGATACGATATATATCACGATACTGAACTCACGATACGATATTATTGCGATACTGAACTCACGATACATATCACGATACTGAACTCACGATACGATATTATTGCGATACTGAACTCACGATACGATATATATCACGATACTGAACTCACGATACGATATATATCACGATACTGAACTCACGATACAATATATATCACGATACTGAACTCACGATACGATATTATTGCGATACTGAACTCACGATACAAAATATATCACGATACTGAACTCACGATACGATATGCATCACGATACTGAACTCACGATACGATATATATCACGATACTGAACTCACGATACGATATGCATCACGATACTGAACTCACAATACGATATATATCACGATACTGAACTCACGATACGATATATATCACGATACTGAACTCACGATACGATATACATCACGATACTGAACTCACGATACGATATTATTGCGATACTGAACTCACGATACGATATACATCACGATACTGAACTCACGATACGATATACATCACGATACTGAACTCGCGATACGATATTATTGCGATACTCCAAGACATAAAAGGATAACAAAAAATGTATATCCACGATACATATTGGTGCATTTTTGTATTGCGATATATTGTTACACCCCTAGTAAATATTGTTTGTTATTTGCAATATTCATTAAGATCATTAAAAGCTTCTGTGAAGAAAGAGTTCCAGTGAGCAGCTTCTAGCGAACGATCTCAAACTAGCCGGATATTACACAGCTTTTCATCAGATAGATAATGACATCTTGAGTTGAAAAGTCACTTTAAAATCTATCCTGTTTAATTGTCTTATAATCCATTACAGTGTACAAAATCATTCTAGCAGCAAGATGAAGACTTGAACAATATTAGAGTTCTGTTCTCCATGCAGATGTTAATCCTGCTCACACACACTCTCCGCTTGTCTCTTTCAGGTCCTGTATCTCTGGATTGGAAGGAACTGTAACCCAGTTTTCCTCACGCAAGTGCTGGGAGTGGAGAGCTACACTGCTGTTCCTCTCAACATGGTACCTGACGCTCACACTACCTGACGCTCACACTACCTGACGCACACACTACCTGACGCACACACTACCTGACGCACACACTACCTGACGCACACACTACCTGACGCACACACTACCTGACGCACACACTACCTGACGCTCACACGCACTACCTGACGCTCACACTACCTGACGCTCACACTACCTGACGCTCACACTACCTGACGCTCACACTACCTGACGCTCACACTACCTGACGCTCACACTACCTGACGCTCACACTACCTGACGCACACACTACCTGACGCACACACTACCTGACGCACACACTACCTGACGCTCACACTACCTGACGCTCACACTACCTGACGCACACACTACCTGACGCACACACTACCTGACGCACACACTACCTGACGCTCACACGCACTACCTGACGCTCACACTACCTGACGCTCACACTACCTGACGCTTACACTACCTGACGCACACACTACCTGACGCACGCACTACCTGACGCACACTACCTGACGCACACTACCTGACGCACACACTACCTGACGCACACTACCTGACACACACACACTACCTGACGCACGCACTACCTGACGCACGCACTACCTGACGCACGCACTACCTGACGCACGCACTACCTGACGCACGCACTACCTGACGCACGCACTACCTGACGCACGCACTACCTGACGCACGCACTACCTGACGCACACTACCTGACGGACGCACTACCTGACGGACGCACTACCTGACGGACGCACTACCTGACGCACGCACTACCTGACGCACGCACTACCTGACACACACACACTACCTGACACACACACTACCTGACACACACGCGCACTACCTGACGCTCACGCGCACCACCTGACGCTCACGCGCACCACCTGACGCTTCTGTGCACTACATGATGCTCACGCGCACCACCTGACGCTCACGCGCACCACCTGACGCTCACGCGCACCACCTGACGCTCACCACCTGACGCTCACGCGCACCACCTGACGCTCACGCGCACCCCACCTGACGCTCACGCGCACCACCTGACGCTCACGCGCACCACCTGATGGCTACCTGACGTAACCGGCCTGTAATTCTGAGGTCACGTGACCGGCCTGTAACTATCTGAGGTCACGTGACCTGCCTGTCACTCTGAGGTCACGTGACTGACGCTGTTGTGTCCTCTCAGGATCAGCTGCCAGAGTTGGACACTGCAGAATCCTCCCGAATCCGAGCTCTGATCGACTGGCTGAGAGAACGCCGGCCGTTCCACCCCGTCCTGCACGTCATCAGGTCAGACACACACACACACACACACACATCATCACTGTTGTCCATTTATTTCATTATAATTAAAGTGAAATGAAGGTCATCCACATCAAATGCAGCATAAGTGTGTAAATAATGTAACGTGGCATCAGATAATCTGCACACTGATCAGCATTTGAACATTTGTTGGGAAATATAAGCAGCGTTGTTTAATGACTGAGAGATTAGCAGAGAGTCAAGCTTTTATGGCCATAACATTCATAACAATAGAAACTGTTGATATTATTGACGTCTGTACATACTGGAGGTCAAGACTGCTTATGAATATTGATTCATTACTGGACACCTGACAGACAGACACTAATTATGCGCTTCAGCGCCTGGTTACTAAATATAATAAATATATGAGTGAACGGCTCAAACTAAAAGGATGATTTTAGGGTCTTAAAAGCCTTTGTGTTATAATGCATTATAAAGCTGTTCATAATGTGCGTTATGCTAATCTTTGTTACCAAAGTTAAATGCATTATAATAGAAGATTCTTGTTGGCTCTGAACATTGATGTTTGCCATGTGCTTTAATGCATCATTCTGTCATGTGTGTTCGTGAGATCATGCTAGCGCTCCTGCTGTCAGCGAGACTGAAGCCGTGTCTGTGTTTCAGAGACGAGAGCCCGCTGAAGGCTGAGTTCCTACAGTACCTGATTGAAGACCTCAGTGAGTCTGCGCTGTCGTACTACGAGTTCCTCCTGCACCTGCAGCAGCAGATCTGCAAGTGAAGCGACACTACAGCGTCCAGCGCACAGCCGTGATCATTTATTGCCTTTTACTAAAAAAAATTATGAAAATGTAGGAAAAAAAACTTCTTATGACTTTCTTACAACCTTTCTAACGCGTGCTGTCCAGACGCAGAGCTCCACACCTCACACACACACACACACACACCTGTCTCCAGGCATGGGTAACGTATGAGGCAATAGTTGAGCGTGTGCTGTCCGCGGCCGGTGGAGGAGTGTGTGCTTTACATCATCTGCAAACATGTATATTCATATACCTATATTATAGTCAAGATTGTTAATTTTAGTAAAAACTTTATTCAGATGATGCAAGGTGAAAATAAACTGCTTGGGACTTTATGATTTCCCCATGAAGAGATTTTTATGAATGTGTAAATCTGGGCAGAGCGAGAGATGCGGACTGTGATCTTAGAGCTTGAAATGTAATCCGGATCATCATGTCTCCACCACTAGCAGATCAGTGTGTGTCATGAGTGTGTGTGTCATGAGTGTGTGTGTCATGAGTGTGTGTCATGAGTGTGTGTCATGAGTGTGTGAGGGGGGGGGGGGGAGATCGTCATCATGTGTGCTGATGTTTCTTGGGTAATCAAAGTTATCATTCTGAGGGATATTTTTATAATTGCTAACCTCTGGTTTCCTCGGCTCATGTCGGCACACATTACAACTGTGTGTGTGTGTGTGTGTGTGTGAGTGTGAGCAATTATTTGTAAATTCTCTGCAATTTTGTACATGTGAACTTCCTGAAGGAATGAACTGATCATTAAAGAGGAAGCCTCGCATGAGCTCTACTGAACCAGCGCTGTGTGTGTGTGTGTCAGCGCTGTGTGTGTGTGTGTCAGCGCTGTGTGTGTGTCAGCGGGTCCGGGTCGTGTTCAGCATAACATCAAAATCGGCAATTGTTTTTTAATACATACAGTATGTTGGTGTGTTTATTATAAACAGTGTATGGCTGCAGATCTCCAGGGATGTTCCTGAATCCACACACAGATGGATGCTCTTCTCTGACGATGAGGGCGGAGCTATAACCTGTCAATCACATCAGATCAGCCAATAGCAAACCACCACCATCCAATCAATTCCCCACACACACACACAATCAAGTGATGCTCATAATCCTAATTATTTTTTTAAATGCATGTATTTTTCCGTCTGTGACACCAAAGTCCTTCAAAATCCGTCATGCGTTCTGGAAATGTAGATTTGAATGGTTGTGTAGTGTTTATATTTCCCTAACATGTTTCTATAACTAAAAATAAGCAGGCTTCTCTTGACAAAAAGCCAACAGGATTTTTCCATTGGCCTTTGGATTGGTTTATGTTTCTTACAGGTTTTGTTCATCAAGATCTTCACAAATAAACACAACTTTGGGTTTTGAAGCGTAAATACAAATGTAAACACCAGACGTAATTTTTTTTAACATTAAATCATTACTTTCCACTATCAAGCCATCATCTTTTAGTGAATTTTGCCGTTTTGAAGACCAAAAAAAATATGTGATTCAGAAGTTTATTTTGAAACGGGTTCGTCATTCATAGGAGACGCGTTGCGCGTGACGTCATGATACTGCGCCAGACCCCGCCCCGTCAGTAATAACACACTCACTCACACAGACAGAGAGAGGATCTGCGGACGGATTATTATCAGTAATAACTGCAGTAATATCGCCGATATCTGCGTGATGGAGGTGTGTGAGGAGAGCGAGGGCGCGCGCACGGCCGCTCAGAGGCGCGCGGAGATCCGGAGGCGGAAGTTGATGCAGAACTCCGAGGATCGCATGAAGAAGATCGTGGGATTCAGTCAGCCTGAGGACAGCAGCGGGGATAGATGTGGGTTCGGCTATCGCACACACTCTTTACTACACAACACTTCTCCATACGAGTCATTACTGTACAGCGGGCTGCAGAGGTGTTTAATGAGCTACACCTGATCTCAGATCAGCAACAGCATCACGTGATCAATCCGACGAGGCGCGTGGAAAAAGTGCAGGATCTCAAGCACAGTGTGTCTGTGTTTACAATGTGCAAAACTCGAATATATAAATATCAGGTCAATATACTGGGAACCTGTCAGCTGCATTACTGTAATATTACAGGTTCAAACTAACAGCTTATCTGCACACAGACTGTTCAATTGCACATTAGGCAGGTTTTATTACAGTAATAACGCAATAACTAGAAAAAAAAGTTTGAGACAAACTTTAAGTTGGCTTGAAAAAGCCAGACATGAGAGATTGATGAAGTTTAAAGTAGTTAGAAGTTTAAAGTAGTTTAAATTTTGATCGATAGATTAGTTAGAAAGAAAGAATAGTTAGAAAGAAAAGAAGATAGATTATTTAGAAAGAAAGAAATATTAGTTAGAAAGAAAAAAGAAAGAAAGAAAGAAAAAATTGAAAGAAAGAAAGATTAGTTTGAAAGAAAAAGAAAGATTAGTTAGAAAGAAGGAATGAAATATTAGTTAGAAAGGAAAGAAAAAATAGTTAGAAAGAAAGAAAGATTAGTTAGAAAGAAAGATAGATAGATGAATTTAGTTTGAAAGACAGATAGATTAGTTAGAAAGAAAGAAAGAAATATTAATTTGAAAGAAAGGAAGAAATATTAGTTTGAAAGAAAGAAAGAATAGTTAAAAAGAAAGATAGATTAGTTAGTTAGAAAGAAAGAGATTAGTTAAAAACAGATTACTCTTTGTTAACACTTTGTAGTGTTATATAGTGTAGTGTTGTGTAGTGTAGTGTAGTGTTGTGTAGTGTAGTGTTGTGTAGTGTTGTGTAGTGTAGTTAGTGTAGTGTAGTGTTGTGTAGTGTTGTGTAGTGTAGTGTAGTGTTGTGTTGTGTAGTGTAGTGTTGTGTAGTGTAGTGTTGTGTAGTGTAGTGTTGTGTAGTGTAGTGTACTGTTGTGTAGTGTTGTGTAGTGTAGTGTAGTGTTGTGTAGTGTTGTGTAGTGTAGTGTTGTGTAGTGTAGTGTTGTGTAGTGTTGTGTAGTGTAGTGTAGTGTTGTGTAGTGTAGTGTTGTGTAGTGTTGTGTAGTGTAGTGTTGTGTAGTGTAGTGTTGTGTAGTGTTGTGTAGTGTAGTGTAGTGTTGTGTAGTGTAGTGTAGTGTTGTGTAGTGTTGTGTAGTGTAGTGTTGTGTAGTGTTGTGTAGTGTTGTGTTGTGTAGTGTAGTGTAGTGTTGTGTAGTGTAGTGTTGTGTAGTGTTGTGTAGTGTAGTGTTGTGTAGTGTAGTGTAGTGTACTGTAGTGTTGTGAGTGTAGTGTAGTATTGTGTAGTGTAGTGTTGTGTTGTGTTGTGAGTGTTGTGTAGTGTAGTGTAGTGTGTGTGTGTAGTGTAGTGTAGTGTTGTGTAGTGTTGGTGTGTGTGGTAGTGTAGTGTTGTGTAGTGTAGTGTTGTAGTGTTGTGTAGTGTTGTGTGTGTGTAGTGTTGTGTAGTGTTGTGTAGTGTTGTGTAGTGTAGTGTTGTGTAGTGTAGTGTAGTGTAGTGTAGTGTTGTGAGTGTAGTGTAGTGTGTAGTGTTGTGTAGTGTAGTGTTGTGTGTGGTTGTGTAGTGTGGTGTGGTAGTGTGTGTTGTGTTGTGTAGTGTTGTGTTGTGTAGTGTTGTGTGTGTTGTGTGTGTGGTAGTGTTGTGTGTGGTGTTGTGTAGTGTTGGTGGTGTTGTGTTGTGTGTTGTGGTTGTGTAGTGTTGTGTGGTGTGGTGTGTGTTGTGTAGTGTGTGTAGTGGGTGGGGTTGTGTAGTGTGTGTGTGGTGTGTGTGTGTGTGTGTGTGTGTGGTGTGTTGTGTAGTGTAGTGTTGTGTGTGTTGTGTTGTGTAGTGTGTGTGTGTGTTGTGTGTGGGTGTGGTGTGTGTGTGTGTAGTGTGTGTTGTGTGGTGTGTAGTGTAGTGTGTGTTGTGTGGTGTGGTGTGGTTGGTGTGTGTGGTGTTGGTGTTGTGTGTGTGTGTGGTTGTGTGGTGTGTTGTGTAGTGTTGTGTTGGTGTGGTGTGTGTAGTGTTGTGTTGTGGTGTGTGGGTGGGGTGGAGTGTGTGTGTTGTGGGTGTGTGTGTGTGGTGGTGGTGTGTGTGTGTGTGTGGGTGGTGGGGTTGTGGTGGGTGTGTGTGTGTGTGTGTGTGTGGTGGGTGTGGTGTGTGTGTGTGTGTGTGTGGTGTGTGGGGTGTGTGTGGTGGGTGTGGGTGTGTTGTGTAGTGTAGTGTGGTGTGGTGTGTGTGGTGTGGTGGTGGTGTGTGGTGGTAGTGTTGTGTGGGTGTGTGTGGTGTGGGGTGGGTGTGTGTGGTGTGTGGTGTTGTGTGGTGGTGTGTGGTGTGTTGGGGTGGTGTTGTGTGGTGTGGTGTAGTGTGGGTGTGGTGTGTGTGTAGTGTGTGTGTGTGGTGTGTGTAGTGTGTGTGTGGTGTGTAGTGTTGTGTAGTGTTGTGTGTGTGTGTGTGTGGTGTAGTGTAGTGTAGTGTTGTGTAGTGTTGTGTGTGTGTGTGTGGTGTAGGTGTTGTGTAGTGTTGTGTAGTGTGTGTGTGTGGTGTGTGGTGTGTGTGTTGTTGTTGTGTAGTGTAGTGTTGTGTAGTGTAGTGTAGTGTAGTGTAGTGTAGTGTAGTGTTGTGTGTGTAGTGTTGTGTTGTGTAGTGTAGTGTAGTGTAGTGTTGTGTAGTGTAGTGTGTAGTGTAGTGTAGTGTAGTGTTGTGTAGTGTAGTGTAGTGTAGTGTGGTGTGGTGTGGTGTGGTGTAGTGTTGTGTAGTGTAGTGTTGTGTGGTGTAGTGTAGTGTAGTGTAGTGTAGTGTAGTGTTGTGTAGTGTTGTGTTGTGTAGTGTAGTGTTGTGTTAGTGTTGTGTAGTGTAGTGTAGTGTAGTGTAGTGTTGTGTAGTGTAGTGTTGTGTAGTGTAGTGTAGTGTTGTGTTGTGTTGTGTAGTGTAGTGTTGTGTAGTGTTGTGTAGTGTAGTGTAGTGTAGTGTTGTGTTGTGTTGTGTAGTGTAGTGTTGTGTAGTGTAGTGTTGTGTAGTGTAGTGTTGTGTGGTGTAGTGTAGTGTAGTGTGGTGTGGTGTGGTGTAGTGTTGTGTAGTGTAGTGTTGTGTGGTGTAGTGTAGTGTAGTGTAGTGTTGTGTAGTGTAGTGTTGTGTAGTGTAGTGTAGCGTAGTGTTGTGTTGTGTAGTGTAGTGTAGTGTTGTGTAGTGTAGTGTAGTGTTGTGTAGTGTTGTGTAGTGTAGTGTAGTGTGTAGTGTGTAGTGTAGTGTAGTGTAGTGTAGTGTTGTGTAGTGTAGTGTAGTGTAGTGTGGTGTGGTGTGGTGTGGTGTTGTGTAGTGTAGTGTTGTGTGGTGTAGTGTAGTGTAGTGTAGTGTAGTGTAGTGTTGTGTAGTGTAGTGTTGTGTAGTGTTGTGTAGTGTTGTGTAGTGTAGTGTAGTGTTGTGTTGTGTAGTGTAGTGTAGTGTTGTGTAGTGTAGTGTAGTGTTGTGTAGTGTTGTGTAGTGTTGTGTAGTGTAGTGTAGTGTAGTGTTGTGTTGTGTAGTGTAGTGTAGTGTTGTGTAGTGTAGTGTAGTGTAGTGTTGTGTTGTGTAGTGTAGTGTTGTGTTGTGTAGTGTAGTGTAGTGTAGTGTTGTGTAGTGTTGTGTAGTGTAGTGTAGTGTTTGTGTAGTGTTGTGTTGTGTTGTGTAGTGTAGTGTAGTGTTGTGTAGTGTTGTGTAGTGTAGTGTAGTGTAGTGTTGTGTAGTAGTGTTGTGTTGTGGTAGTGTGGTAGTGTAGTGTAGTGTTGTGTAGTGTAGTGTAGTGTTGTGTAGTGTTGTGTAGTGTAGTGGTAGTGTGTAGTGTAGTGTAGTGTAGTGTAGTGTTGTGTAGTGTAGTGTAGTGTAGTGTGGTGTGGTGTGGTGTGGTGTTGTGTAGTGTAGTGTTGTGTGGTGTAGTGTAGTGTAGTGTAGTGTAGTGTAGTGTTGTGTAGTGTAGTGTTGTGTAGTGTGTGTGTGTAGTGTAGTGTAGTGTTGTGTAGTGTAGTGTAGTGTAGTGTTGTGTAGTGTAGTGTAGTGTGTGTAGTGTTGTGTAGTGTTGTGTAGTGTAGTGTAGTGTAGTGTTGTGTTGTGTAGTGTAGTGTAGTGTTGTGTAGTGTAGTGTAGTGTAGTGTTGTGTTGTGTAGTGTAGTGTTGTGTTGTGTAGTGTAGTGTAGTGTTGTGTAGTGTAGTGTAGTGTTGTGTAGTGTAGTGTAGTGTAGTGTTGTGTTGTGTAGTGTTGTGTTGTGTTGTGTAGTGTAGTGTAGTGTTGTGTAGTGTTGTGTTGTGTAGTGTAGTGTAGTGTAGTGTTGTGTAGTGTAGTGTTGTGTTGTGTAGTGTTGTGTAGTGTTGTGTTGTGTTATGTAGTGTTGTGTAGTGTAGTGTATTGCTGTGTAGTGTTGTGTAGTGTTGTGTAGTGTAGTGTTGTGTAGTGTAGTGTTGTGTAGTGTAGTGTATTGTTGTGTAGTGTAGTGTAGTGTATTGTTGTGTAGTGTAGTGTAGTGTTGTGTAGTGTAGTGCTGTGTAGTGTTGTGTTGTGTTGTGTAGTGTTGTGTAGTGTTGTGCAGTGTAGTGTTGTGTAGTGTAGTGTATGTTGTGTAGTGTAGTGTAGTGTAGTGTTGTGTAGTGTTGTGTAGTGTAGTGTAGTGTAGTGTTGTGTTGTGTAGTGTTGTGTTGTGTAGTGTAGTGCTGTGTAGTGTTGTGTTGTGTTGTGTAGTGTTGTGTAGTGTTGTGTAGTGTAGTGTTGTGTAGTGTAGTGTAGTGTTGTGTAGTGTAGTGTAGTTGTTGTGTAGTGTAGTGTAGTGTTGTGTAGTGTAGTGTTAGT